>CM077160.1:126445712-126539979 GCA_039583875.1 Platanthera guangdongensis | reverse complement strand
GAGGAATCCTTTATTCTGCAGCTTCCCTGGATTTGATAAGCTGCTCATAGATTTGAGCTTTCCGCCCGGAGAGATTCTTGGTAAAGTCTCAATCAAGCTTCTGGCCTCCTTGATTGCAGATCCTGGAATCCCATGAACTTGGAAGCACATTAGGCGCTTGTCCTCTACTCTGTTGAAGAGAGATGTCTTTTCCAAGGTCTTCAACTCACTGATGATAGAGCTTATCTATTGTACATATAATACAGATTCAGCTTCATTTTTCTGAATTCTCATCCTGTGATATGAAGAGTTTGATTCTTCAATCCTTTCTCTCATCGCTGAGGCCACAACCATTGGTTGAGAGAATCCCAGATTGCTTTTGAAAGTGCAACTAGATCTGATATACTCTAGAAGGGGGGGGATGATAGAGTATATGGTGCTTTAAAAACTTTTAAAACTTTTACAACAATTGTTGTAATAATTGTGAGCAGGAAGCAAATATAAATCTAATCACAGAACTAAGCTATGCAAAAACTAAGCACAGACAAATCAGGCCAGAAACAAAAAGTAACAAGCAGAACCAGAAGACACAAGGAAATATAGTGGTTCCCCAAACTTGGGTACATCCACTCTTCTACCACCCTAGGTAGGAATCCACTCAGGATGAGTTGATCAGGTGTCCTGGGCACCAATGAGCTTTTGATAAGGTGCTCAAAAACCAAAGCAGATTTTTTGATCAGGTGTCTTGCCACCAATGAGCTTTTTGACAAGTGCTCAAAAACCAGATTCAAACTTTTGAAGGGAGTTTGAGAAACCCTTTACAGAGTGGGGGTGAGAGAGTGATGGCAGTCTTCTCTTTCTCAAACAACTGAGAAGACTATGTGGATTGATGTCAAAGCTCCCCCTGAATCCTTGAAATCTTCAGGAAGAAAAGCTTTGCTGAGGGTGATAGGCCTTCAAGATAGAACTCCAGCAATGATGATTTCAGCAATGGCTGAAATGTTGAGTGTCTGGAGTCTTGAAATGATGTTGGCCTTGAACACTTTGAAAGATGAAGAGATTTTGAAAGCTTGATCTCTTTGATGAGTGTTCTTCAGAATTCTTTTTGACAGAAGATTTTGAATGAGTCTCTGTAATCTGTATTGTGTGTTCTCTTCTTGTTAATGTCTATTGATTCAAAACATTCTGTCTTTTTATTCTCTGTTCCAGAATAGAATATCATTCTCTGTCAAAGATAGCCGTTGGTCTGCATTGATTGCATTCTTAATTGCAAAACTCTTCTGGAGGAAAGTCCACAGAATTATTCCTTGAAAGATCCCTTGAAACTTGGTCCAGAAATAAATGAAAACGGCTAGCAAATCTCTGAATTAATTGCACAATAACTCCTGTCTGATTTGAATTTGAATTCTGGAAGATTATCTGAAATCGTCGAACTGAGCTCTGCTATCGTCGAGCTGAGCTCAGCGAACTGAAACTCAAGCAGCAAATAATCGTCGATCTGAGCTCAAAGATCGTCGAACTGAGCTCAGAGATAAAGATCCAAGCAGAGTCAAAATCGTCGAACTGAGCTCACCGATCGTCGAATGGAGTTCGACGATATTGTGAAGTTGAGCTCAGCGATCGTCGAGTGGAGTTCGACGATCTGTCGAAGTTGAGCTCGACGATCGTCGATCTGAGTTCGACGAATCGTCGTGCTGAGCTCGACGATCAGACTTAGTCTCCAGACAGAAAAACTTGGTCTTCAGGGCAGCTTCCAATCCTAGACTTCTAACCCTTAGACTCAATTCTAATTGACCTATTAAGCTATACAGAAGGTCAAACAAGTTCCTAGAGACATAGTGATCCTGACCCAAATTAGTAATAGGGTGTTCCAACATCTCCCCTATTTGGGTTAGGATTACTATTTACACTTTTGGAAAATTCAAATAACAACATACAATCAGAAAAGCATAAAAACAACATACAAACATTGCAGAAACATCACAGATATATATATATATGGCATCCAGATAGCAGTCAGAAATCCAAAGATTGTCACCTTACAAGTCACTTCTTCTCTTTGCCTTTAACCATTTTGATTTCTCTGTTAGGTTCAGGGCTTCCTTGTTGGATCTGGTGTCATCTGCTGCACCAAATAAATTTGCTTTGTAGCCCTGGGAACCACAGCAGCAGGATGCAATTCCATATATCTTTCTGCATCAAAGAATTTGCTGGAAGCATATCTCTCTAACTCTTTTGTCTTTGCTCTGACATTGTAGAAATATTGGAAGTGTCTAAGCCTTGTTCTTTGGCCTTCTTTATCTGATCTAATGCAGCCAACTCCTTCATCCTAGCAGTCCAAGCAGATGGATTCTTTTCAGGGTCCTCAAATGGTACAGGTGGCTCATACCTGTTGGAAGAATTGTCTTGAGGAGGCCTGGCAGACACTGTCTCTTTTAGCTTGTAGGGGAATGGACCAGAAGTAGTATCAGATGGAACATGTCCTCCCCTGGAATATGGGTGCTGCCTGGAATGCCCTTTAGAATAAACCTGAAAATCTCTCTGATTTCCCCTGTATCCTCCTCTCCTAGAATAAGAACCCCTAGATTGGCTTTCCCTTTGATAGGATCTGGCATGGGTTGATAGGGAGCCTGGCTTTTAGCTGGGGCTTGACTTGCAGAGCTGCCACCTGCACCTGCATCAGGAGGAGGTGTGGAGGAGGATGAGGGTGCTGGAACTGGGAGGAGCCCTTTTCATACTTTCTCTTCTTCTTCATGGCCTTGAGCTGATTTTTAGAATACTGCATCCAATGTTCTGTAATTTGGCAGTTATGCAGAATATAGTATGGAATATCATTATTATCCTTGACTTTTGCGAAGGGACCCTTTTCATTGCCTTGCTCCTAGCTTTCCTTTTCCTTGTAATGGTAGCAGCTGAATCCTCAGAGTCTGTTTTGAATTCATCAGATTCAGAACTCTGGTCATCATATATAGCATCAATTTTCTTCATCAAATCTTTCTTCAGTGAGCAGAGGCAGAAGAGACAGAAGCTGAGAATAGCAGCAGCAGGACAGCAGCAGAGACAGCAGCAATACAGCAGCGATACAGGAGGAGAAGCAGAACCAACACAGCAACAAGCAGGAGTGATTGCAGCAGCAACTTCAGTAACATCAACAAATCTGCAGCAGGCTCAAATCAGTGGCCTCTGTCATCAGAAAATCCTTGGATATTGGCTCATCAGACAATTGGGATTTCAGCTACAACAAAGACAGTCCTTTCTTCAACAGCAGCAGTAGCAGCAATTACTGAGAGTACAAAAGAAGATATAATGCTGGGTCACAGCCAGAGAAAGGCACCAGTGCCTTGGACAGGTCTTCTGAGGGCTGGACAGCATTACTCTTAGGAAAACAACTGAAAGGCAGTATCAAAGGCTGAGAGCAAGGACTTTAGGTCTAGTGCCGAGAACTAGAGTAGGAGGCAACACAGCAAGAGTAGAAGAGGCAGCAGACACAGAAATATCAGCAGAGCTCAGCAGCAAGCAAGTATCATCAACAGCAGGAGCAGAGATAGCAGCAGCACAGCATGAAAGCTTGCTTCATATTCATCTACCCCTGCCTAGATACAGAATCATCTGTATCAAGGCACACACTGCTGGAGGTGCTGCCATGAGGGAGGGAGGAAAGCCTGGCAGAGAGAGCTGCCACTGACAGTTGTAGAGGAGCCAAAGAGGTCTCTAAGAGCAGAGAGAGCCTAGGGGGCAATGAGCTCATACAACTTGTCAGCCAGGGCTGAGAGGTCTACCTGCTCAAGAATAGGATCAGAGGTAGACTGAATGGGATAGCTGAGGAGGCTGGAAGTGGAGGGCTGGAGAGTGGAATGATGGCTCAGGTGTGGGGATGGTGGAATAGGAGGACAAGGGGATGGATATGGATGGAGTGAATGTTGGTTGGTCATGATATGGTGGAGGAGATCTTGGAAATGAAGTTGAGGAGGAGGTAATTCTGGAGGAGAGGATGGGGATCATCCATATGAGGAGTCATCCAGGAGGGTGAAGGATGGAATGGATGGAGATATGACGTAATAGCTGGTGGAGGGTGAGAACAGTGGTTGGAAGTGGTCTGCAGGGTGGAGGTGAAATGGGTTCTGGAGATGGAATTGTTGTTGGAGATGGGCTGGAGATGGTAATGGTGGATGGAGCTGGAATGGTGGATGGTAGAGGTAAGGTTGGACTTGGAGGAGGAGACAGAGGCAGCAACAGCAGCAGCCAGGTCCTCTGCAGGAGCAGTGACCTGTGGAGAGTGCTCTTTGAGTCCTGGTGCCTGAAGGAGCACTAGAGGAAGGGCCTTCTTGGCTTGCTGATTTGCCCTGTCCCACTTGCCAAAGAGGGCACAGGTTGAGTCTCTTGGAGGCATTTATGTGCACACTCCAGAGGAGACCAGCAAGGTAGGGCACCTTGTCTGCAGGAAGACTCCAAGAATCCTTCCAAAATTAACAAAAGCTTTTGTTGATCTTCTTCTTGATGAGGTCAAAGAACACCTCTCCCAGTTCAAACTTTTCTTATCTACCAGAGCTCCCATGAGGCAGAGCTGATGTCTGGAGATAGTATCATGAGCTGAGTGCTTTGCCAGCAGCACTTTTCCTACAACATCTGCTAGGAACCTGTATTCAACAGACAGTTCCTTTTGAACAACTTGCTAGGGTTTCCCTCTGGATGACCCATCCTGGCAAGTAATGGCAGAAAACTCCTCTCCAGATAATTCAGCAGAATCATCTCCATTCCTTAGTCCAAAACCTCTGTTAGAATGATGGGGGTCAAGGGTACCTGGTTTCCAGCAATGGAGCCAACTATAGTAGAGTTGTCCAGATTATGAGCAGTGTAAACCCATTCCTTGATTTCATCTGAGGCCAGCTTTATCCTGGTGGTCATGAGGGCAGACAAGTTCTTATCCTTGAATAAACTCAGAATGTCTTGGAATAATTTGATCAGTAGTGTTGAACGATTCCAGATCAATGTCGAATCCAGCATCGAACTTCATGGCGGCTAGAACTGCGACTGACACAGCCATTGTACCTGCAAAAATTCAACAAACAAAACGACCAAGCGTAGAACTGTTTGGAGGGAAAGAAAATCCTTGCAGAGAAATCAAAAGCGCAAGAGAGAACGCGACGAAAAATGAGTTTTATATTAGGTTTCGACGCAGAATTGGAAAGATCGTTGAACTCAGTTCGACGATCGAGGCTTCTAAAGGAATCTGAAGAGACTCCAACATCGTCGATCTCCGTTCGACGATCTTGGGGAAGCGTCGAGCTCCGTTCGAGACGATCGTTCAGGGAACAAGATCGTCGAGCGCCGTTCGACGGATCGTTGATCGGAAGAGATAGTTCATACTATCTGAGAGGCGCTGAACTCAGTCGACGATTCTGGAAATCGTCGATCTCCGTTCGACGATCTTAGGGAAATCGTTGAGCGCAGTTCAGAGATCAGAAAATTCTAGACACTAAGAAAAATTCAGAATTTTTTGCCTAGTCTTGGTCCATTTTTAGCTTTTAAAATCTTGGAGATTATTTAAGACTTCCTCCATCTAACATTCCTAACTGATTTAGGAAGAAAGTGTTGTTTCTTTTCATCCAAAGGCTTGGTGAAAATATCTCCCCTTTGTAAATCAGTTGGGATATATTGCAATTCAATTTTATTCTTTTCAACATTTCCCTTAAGAAATGATGCCTAATCTCTATGTGTTTTGTCCTACTATGGAGACTGGATTTTGAGCTATGGAAATAGCACTTGTATTGTCACAAAAGATTTTAGACTTCTCTAAGTTGTAACCATAGTCTAGGAGTTGGTTTTGAATCACAATATTTGTGAACAACAACTGCCTGCAGCCTATATTCAGCTTCAGCAGTTGAAGTTGACACAGATGTTTGTTTCTTACAAAACCAAGAGACAAGTCTGTCACCAAGGAACTGACAAGTTCCACTGGTGCTTTTCCTGTCAATTCTGCATCCAGCATAATCAGCATCAGAGAATCCAGTAAATCAAATGCTGAATCTTTTGTACCAGAGTCCCTAGATTTGGACAACTTTTAACATACCTGAGAATCCTCTTTACTAATGTTAGTGTGACTCTCTAGGGCTTACTTGGAACTAGCACATATACATGTAGCAAACATTATATCTGGTCTACTAGCTGTAAGATAGAGTAAAGAGCCAATCATTGCTCTATATGTTGTCTGATCAACAGGTTTCTCATGTTCATCAGCATCCAGTACAGCATTGGTAGGCAGGGTGTTTTCATACAAGATGCCTCAGACATACCAAATTTCTTAACCAGTTCATTAGCATATTTGGTTTGAGAAATAAGATGCCTTCAGCATGTTGTTTTGACTTGCAATCCTAGGAAGAAGGATAGCTCGCCCATGCTACTCATCTCAAATTTAGAATGCATCAGGTTAGAAAATCTTCTGCACAATTTTGAGTCAGTAGAACCAAAAATGATATCGTCTACATAAATTTGCACTAGTAGGGTATGAGACTTATGGGTTCTAAATAAAAAGAGTTTGGTCTACTCTACCCCTTATAAAACCATTCTCCAAGAGAAAGCATGTTAAGGTCTCATACCATGCTCTAGGAGCTTGCTTGAGACCATATAATGCTTTGTTCAGTCTAAAAACATAATCAGGATAAGTTGGAGAGATAAAACCTGGAGGTTGTCTGACATAAACCTCCTCTTTGATGTCCCCATTCAAGAAAGCACTTTTGACATCCATCTGATAGACTTTGAAGCCTTTGTGAGCTGCATAAGCTAGAAATATCCTGATGGCTTCTAATCTTGCAACAGGTGCAAAAGTCTGGTCGTAGTCAATTCCTTCTTCTTGAGAATATCCCTGAGCAACTAGCCTTGCCTTGTTCCTTATTATTACTCCTTGATCATCCAGTTTGTTCTGAATACCCATTTTGTTCCAACAATGGAATGATCCTTAGGCTTTGACACTAGTTCCCATACTTTGTTCCTCTCAAATTGATGCAATTCCTCTTGCATTGCAATGATCCAGTGTGGATCTTGCTCTGCATCTTGAATGGACTGAGGTTCAATTTGAGATAGGAAGCAGGTGTGCAACAGGTTTTGGTTGACACTGATTTCTAGTTTGCACACCAGCTGAGATTTCTCCAATTATTTGAGTAATTGGATGATCTCTTGATGTTACTAAATCAACAGGGGGTGTTGATTGTTCACCAACCTGTGTTGTGTTTCCTCCTCTTGTGGTACAACAACTGGCTCTTCAAGTGGTGGTTCAATATGTTGAGCATTGCCTTCATCTCACTGCTTTCTTCTTCTTGAGCAACCTGTAACTTGTTCATATCTTCAACTAGAGAATGTTCCTGCAAAGGTTCTATGGTAGAAGAAATCTTCTCCTTTGAAAGACATGTTAGTTTCATCAAAAGAAATATGAACAGATTCCTCAATTTTCAAAGATGATTTATTATAGACCCTATAGGCCTTGCTGATCATGGAGTATCCCAGAAAACACTCCTTCATCAGCTTTGGCTTGAAATTTTGCTAAATATTTCTTGTCATTATTGTGAATATAGCAAATACAACCAAAAATTCTAAAATAGTCAACTTTAGGTTTCTTCCCTTTGAGTAATTCATAGGGAGTCTTTCCCTTTAGTTTATGTATCAGACTTCTGTTCAGCACATAGTTGGAAGTGTTCACTGCCTCTGCCCAAAAGGATAGAGGTAGATGAGCATCTGACAACAATGTAGTGGCAGATTCAATATGGGTTCTATTTTTCCTTTCAGCTACCCCATTTTGTTGAGGAGTTCTAGGAGCTGAGAAAGTATGCCTGATCCCTTCACTCTGACAGAACTCTTGCATAAGAAGAGAATCAAACTCTGTCCCATGATCACTTCTGATCAGAGCAATGTGAGTATTGAACTCAATCTGTATACATTTGAGAAACTCTGTCAGACACTTAAAGTTATCAGACTTCTTCCTTAGAAAGAACACCCAAGTGAATCTAGAGAAGTCATCTACAATTACTAAAGTATAGGATTTCCCTCCTAGGCTTTGTACTGTGATGGGTCCAAATAGATCCATGTGTAACAGATACAATATCCTAGGTGAATCACTCTTATTAAGTGACTTAAAACTGTTTTTAGTTTGCTTGCCTAATTGACAGGCCTTGCAGAGTCCTTCCTTCTTATAGGGGCCAGAAGGTAGTCCTCTAACAAGGTTGTCCTTGGATAGCCTAACAATAGTTCTAAGGTTTAGGTGTCCTAGTCTCTTATGCCATAAAACATTTGGTCTACAGACTGAATTAAACAAGCAGATATCTATATCAGTTGAAAGAAAATCTACTAAGTAGATGTTACCTTTCCTTTTACCTGTCAACACAGTTGTGTTGTCCTCTGACTTGATTTTGCATAAGGTCTTGTTGAAGGTCACCTGGTAGCCTTCATCACACAGCTGACTGATGCTGATTAAGTTGTGCTTCAGTCCTTCCACATATGCTACCTTCTTGAAGGTTACTGAACCAATCTGGACTGCACCATATCCTTTAGTCTGTCCAAAGTTGGAATCACCAAAGATAACTTTGGGTCCAAGCTTGGCTCTAAAGGAAGTGAGGTTATCCTTATTCCCTGTCATGTGCTTAGAGCACCCACTATCCAAATACCATTGCTGGTTAGATGTTGGATAGGTGTTCACCTGCACATAAAGCAATTCATTTGTTTTTGACCCAGTTTACCTTGGGCCTAGGTTGATAGCCTTTAAATTCAGAAATGAAAGACATCCCTGGTTGACTCTTATATCCTTCAGGATGATATCTCCTTGGAGGTAAAATCCATTCAGTATAAGGGTTAAAGGTTTGGGATGAAGAACCCTCAGGATTCAATTTTGATTTGCCTTTGAAAAATTTTCCAGAGCTCTGACCTCTGTTCGACGATCTTGGAGCTGAGTTCGACGATCTTGGGTCAGATCGTCGAGCTTCGTTCGACGGTCGACTATGGGTGAGGTCAGGTATATGAGATCGTCGAGCTGCGTTCGACGACTTTGGCTGAGATCGTCGATCAGCGTTCGACGATTTTTCCTGAGATCGTCGAGCTGCGTTCGGCGATCGTCGATCTTCATTCGGCGATCATCGAGCTTCGTTCGACGATTTCTGCTGGGACTTAAATTTCTGAGGCAGATCAGAATTTTTCCTGGCAACCTCTACAACTCCCTTTCCCTTGTCAGAGATAAACTTGATGGGAGTTGTTAGAACAATAGGTTGGCTGGATGAGGCACCCAAGCCCAGTGTACTGTTAAATCTAGAGTTCACTGTGCTTGTGATGTCCATCAGCTTGATGCTTCTCCCATTAAGGGATTCTTCAAGCTTCTTGGCCTCAGAGAGCTCACTTTTCAGTGTAGCTATCTGTTCCCTACAGTTCTCCAACTCCTGAGAGAGTTTGAGGTTTTCTGACTTTAAACCATTGTGTTCAGATAATTGATTTCTGAGAGAGATAATCTCTTTCTCAGACTTTAGCAGGTCTAAACACAGTGCTTTAAATTCAGATTTAAAATCTTCTGAAGTAAAATCAAAAGAACTAATTACCTGATCTTCTTCAGGTTGGGTTTCTGAGTCTGACTCTGACTCCTCTTCCTCTGAGTTGTGCTGTGAGGCATTAATTGCCATCATGTAGAATTCCTTTCTTCTTGCATCATCCTCATCATCACTAGAGCTGGAAGAGGCTTCTGATTCCTCTTCTGTCTCACTCCAGGATTCAGCAACAAACCCTTTTCTTGTATGCTTTTTTTTGCTTGAAGAAGGTTTGCCACTTCCATTCCTTTTGGAGTCTTTCTCCTTTCTTCTTTCTTTTCTGTCCTTCTGTCCTTGGTCTTGTTCCCTGGACAGTCAGGAACTATGTGCCCTGGTTTCCTGCAACCAAAGCAAATAATGTCTTTGTTATTACCAATGGACTTGTCATACCTTGGCTTATCCTGCTCCTTGTATGATCTTCTTCTGAAGTCCTTTCTGGCCATCTTGTAGAATCTTTTGGCCAACAAGCTGAGTAGTTCATCATTGCCTGTGCTCTTATCTTCAGGCAGATCCTCAGTTGCCTTAAAGGCTATGGTCTTCTCTTTCCTTGTGGCTGGTGAAGCAGCCTTCTGTTCTTCCTCTCTATTCTTGATGAGTAGCTCATAAGACTTGAGCTTACCCAACAAAGCTTCAGTGGTGATTTCATTCAGACTTCTGGCATCCTTGATTGGCCAGATTCTTGAATCCCAAGTGCTGGGGAAGCACATTAGGATCTTGTCATTGAGTTCTGTCAGAGAAATCTCTTTGTCTAATGTCCTTAGTTTACTGACAATCAGACTCAGTCTGTTGTACATGTCCCCCACTGACTCAGTCTCTCCCTTCTTGAAGTTCTCATATTGGGAGATGAGATGGGATCTTCTGTCCTTTCTCTCATCAGCTGAGCCTTAGACTATTTCTGAAAGTCTATCCCAAATTCTCCTTGATGAGTTACATTCAGCTACCTTTTGGAATATGTCATCTGACATTGTCTGGGCTAGAATGTTCATAGCCTTGGCATCAGCTACTTTCCATTTTTTGATGTCAGCATCTGTTCCTGATGGAGGTGGAACAGCATTTGTGCTTGTGCTCTCTGGGGGTCTTGGACACACTGTCAAAACAGAATTAAATATATCTTCGTCAATAGAATTCATGTAGAGTCTAATCCTTGCCTTCCAAAGTGCAAACTTTGACAGATTACACACTGGAGGTCTGGTGCTAGCATAATCTTTGTTTTGGGCCATGAGTTGTGCAAACAAAATCTAATAATAAAATACAAAAGAAAAACAGATCTAGTTTAGGATCTTGGGGTTCAGGTGTTAGCCTGTACAACCAATCAGGTATGGTATGTTTAACCAACCTGGCTCTGATACCAATTGAAAGTGCAACCAGATCTGATATACTCTAGAAGGGGGGGGGGGGGTGTGAATAGAGTATATGGTGCTTTAAAAACTTTTAAAAACTTTTAGAACAATTGTTGTAATAAGTGTGAGCAGTGAAGCAATATAAAATCTAATCACAGAACTAAGCTATGCAAAAACTAAGCACAGACAAATCAAGGGCAGAAACAAAAAGTAAACAAGCAGAACCAGAAGACACAAGAAAATATAGTGGTTCCCCAAACTTGGGTACATCCACTCTTCTACCACCCTGGGTAGGAATCCACTGCAGGATGAGTTGATCAGGTGTCCTGGGCACCAATGAGCTTTTGATAAGGTGCTCAAAAACCAAAGCAGATTTTTGATCAGGTGTCTTGCCACCAATGAGCTTTTGACAAGGTGCTCAAAAACCAGATTCAAACTTTTGAAGGGAGTTTGAGAAACCCTTTACAGAATGGGGGTGAGAGAGTGATGGCAGTCTTCTCTTTCTCAAACAACTGAGAAGACTATGTGGATTGATGTCAAAGCTCCCCCTGAATCCTTGAAATCTTTAGGAAGAAAAGCTTTGCTTGAGGGTGATAGGCCTTCAAATATAGAACTCCAGCAATGGATGATTTCAGCAATGGCTGAAATGTTGAGTGTCTGGAGTCTTGAAAATGATATTGGCCTTGAACACTTTGAAAGATGAAGAGATTTTGAAAGCTTGATCTCTTTGATGAGTGTTCTTCAGAATTCTTTTTGACAGAAGATTTTGAATGAGTCTCAGTACTCTGTATTGTGTGTTCTCTTCTTGTTAATGTCTATTGATTCAAAAACATTCTGTCTTTTATTCTCTGTTCCAGAATAGAATATCATTCTCTGTCAAAGATAGTCGTTGGTCTGCATTGATTGCATTCTTAATTGCAAACACTTCTGGAGGAAAGTCCATAGAATTATTCCTTGAAAGATCCCTTGAAACTTGGTCCAGAAATAAATGAAAACGGCTAGCAAATCTCTGAATTAATTGCACAATAACTCCTATCTGATTTGAATTTGAATTCTGAAGATTATCTGAAATCGTCGAACTGAGCTCTGCTATCGTCGAGCTGAGCTCAGCGAACAGGAAATCTCAAGCAGCAAAATAATCGTCGATCTGAGCTCAAAGATCGTCGAACTGAGCTCAGAGATAAAGATCCAAAGCAGAGTCAAAATCGTCGAACTGAGCTCACCGATCGTCGAATGGAGTTCGACGATATTGTGAAGTTGAGCTCAGCGATCGTCGAGTGGAGTTCGACGATCTGTCGAAGTTGAGCTCGACGATCGTCGATCTGAGTTCGACGAATCGTCGTGCTGAGCTCGACGATCAGACTTGGTCTCCAGTCAGAAAAACTTGGTCTTCAGGGCAGCTTCCAATCCTAGACTTCTAACCCTTAGACTCAATTCTAATTAACCTATTAAGCTATACAGAAGGTCAAGTAAAGGTTCCTAGAGACATAGTGATCCTGACCCAAATTAGTAATAGGGTGTTCCAACGCTTTTGCAGAGGTGCACTCAGCCACCTTTTGGAAGATGTCATCTGACATGGTTTGAGCCAATATATTCATGGCTTTGGCATCTGCAATTTTGGATTTCTTCTGACATCAGTCCACTCAGGTGGTGGAACTGAATGAGTCCTTGAATTTGTTGTAGAAGTAGATGTTGTAGGTTGAGTAGGACCTGTCAAAATGGAATTATAGATGTCCTCATCAATAGAATTCATATACAATCTGATTCTTGCCTTCCAGATTGCAAATTTATTTAAATTACAGACTGGAGGTCTGGTGATTGCATAATCCTTGTTCTGTGCCATGCTATGTAATAAATAAACCTAAGATAAATAAAGATCAGAGCTAACACAGGATCTTTTTGTTCAAGGGTTAACTTGTACAACCAAAAGAAACTGATCTAATACCAATTGAAAGATAGGGTTAGACCTGATTTACTCTAGAGGGGGGGGGGGGTGAATAGAGTAATTTGAGATATTTTACACAGTTTTATATTATAATATTAGAGTAATGAAAAAGAGATACCAAGATAACCAGAAAGCAATAGCAACCTAAGTTTAATTTATCTAATCACAGCACAGATAACCTAATCTATCACAGCAGCACATCAAGAACAAAAAGAAAAGGACAACTAGACAAAACAAGAACTTTTATAGTGGTTCCCCAACTTGGGTACATCCACTCTTCTACCACCCGGTAGGAATCCACTAGCAGGTTTGATCAGGTGACTGCCACCTTTGAGCTTTTGATCAGGTGCTCAAAAACCAACTCAAGTCTTTTGATTAGGAGACTTGCAACCAAAATAAATTTTTGAATGAAGTTAATGAACCTTTTTTACAGTGGGGGAGAGAGATTGATGGTGTCTTTTCTTTCTCTTTTCAATAGAGAAGACTAGTGGATGTTGCTGTTGTCAAGAACTCCTCTCAATAACATTTGGAGTCTTGCACATGGTATAGGTCTTGAGTCTTCTGCCTTGACTTGAAAGAAATCTAGGAACTTTTGACTGATAGAAGTTTGTTGTCCTTGAAGAATCCTGGAGTGAAGGTTGAAGAAAACTCTTGATTTATTATGATTGTTCTTCTTCTTCTTCAGCAAGTGTCAAGGAGAAAAAAATTTGATTTCTGTACAGAGAAGGTTCAGAATATTGTTGATGTTGATCTCTTCTCTGTGTATCTCTTTCTCTATTCTGTAAGTTCTATCAGTTCTGTCTTTCTCTGGAAAAGAAATTTGTTTTATCTCTTCAGTCAAATTCTGCTGTTGAATTTTGAATTCCATTCCATTAATTGCTGACGGCCTGGAGAATGGAATTCGGCTGGAGAGAGTATTAACATTAATGGATTTCCCCAACATTCTCATTAAAACGACAAGTAATATTCCTGATGAAGACCATATTCAATGCTGCCTCTAACGAATATATTCAGAGAATATAAGCATTGATTATTCAGGAATTACTGCAAGAGAATAAGGACAAAATGAGGAAAGTTCAAAGTTTGGGACTGCACAGAATTCGTCGAGCAGAGAACAGATTTCATCGACCCGAGTCCAAAGTTAGTCAACCAGAGAAATCGTGTTCGTCGACCTGGGAAATCTTGTTCGTCGACCTGAGAACCAAGTTCGTCGACCTGAGTTCAGAGAGCTGCCTTCTGTGAAAAACTTCCCAAATCTGTGCTCCAAGTTCGTCTAGCTGATAAGATGATTTCATCGACCTGAGTTCAGAGAAAGGATTCTGGACTTAGAGTGTTGAAGATGACCTTCCAGAATTCATCGACCTGAGCTCGAATATCGTCGAGCTCAACTCAGAGAATTTACTCTGAGTTCGTCGAGTGGAGAACGACTTTCGTCGAGCTGAATTCGACGAATGTCGATCTCACTTTCCTGAACTTGATTTTCTTCTAAGTCTGGATTCTTCTGCTCTTTCTGTTGGCTGGTCCTGTGTGGTTGTTTCTAAGGACTTAGCCTAAACTCTAGGACACAGACATGACCCTGGTTATACATGTTAGGTTCAATTATCCTAGTTAGTGAACCTAGACCCAATCAACTAGGAATCCCACACATTCCATCTTCATCGATGGAGACCTGCAAGTGCCGGCTGTATCCTAAGGTCCTCCTAGGTGGAGGGAATGTATAATGCAGCCTATGTTATTAACCGAATGCCTCTAAGTCTAGTTAAAATGATGACTCCTCATGATTAATGTTCAACGAGAAACCAAATGTTGCTCACCTTCGGGTATTTGGGTCAACTTGTTATGTGCATGTTCCTGATACTCTTCGGACAAAGCTAGATGCAAAAGCAAGAAAGTTAGTTTTCGTGGGTATGATGATAGGAAGAAGGGATGGAAATGCATGGATCCAGAGACACGGAGATTTGTCGTTTCTCGTGATGTGGTGTTTGATGAGCTGACTTCTTATAAAGAGAGTTTAGGGATTGAACTACCTGAGAGCAGGGCTGACATATAAGAAAAAGCTACTGTAAGTCTTCAAGTAAAGTTGCATGTTTCACTAGGAGCACCAGCCAGTGTCTAGCCCAGAGGCAGAAACTTCTGGTTTAGGAAGTAGGGGAGCGATGCTCTAGGTGCTTCTGAAAGGGAAGCTAGTACTGAAGAGGCAACTGAGGAGGTCATCAGTCAAGCACAAACCTTGAGGAGATCAAGAGAACTATCAAGCCACCAGCTCGTTACACGGAAAGACATGGTGAGTTTCGTCTCATGTTTATTTTCTGGTCCTCTTGATGAGCAGGAGTCATCATGTTTCGAGAAGGCAACAAGAGTCAAGGAGTGGGACTGTGCTATGGAGGAGGAGATTGAAAGTACAGCTAGATCTGATATACTCTAGAGGGGGGTGAATAGAGTATATGGTGCTTGAAAACTTTTTACAACAATTATTGTAATGTGAGTAAGCAGGGAAGCAGTTAATAAATCTAATCACAGAGCTAAACTAATCATAAGCTAATCACAGAACAATCACAGCCAGAAACAAAAATAAAGACAAGCAAAACCAGATGACACAAGAAAATATAGTGGTTCCCCTAAACTTGGGTACATCCACTCTTCTACCACCCTAGGTAGGAATCCACTGCAGTATGAGTTGATCAGGTGTCCTGGGCACCAATGAGCTTTTGATAAGGTGCTCAAAAACCAAATCAGATTTTTTGATCAGGTGTCTTGCCACCAATGAGCTTTTGACAAGTTGCTCAAAAACCAAGTTCAAACTTTTGAAGGGAGTTTGAGAAACCCTTTACAGAGATGGGGGTGAGAGAGTGATGGAAGTCTTCTCTTTCTCAAACAACTGAGAAGACTATGTGGATTTGATGGTGTCAAAGCTCCCCCTGAGTCCTTGAGATCTTCAGGAAAAGAAGCTTTGCTATAGGGTGATAGGCCTTCAAAAGTTGAGCTCCAGCAAAAAATGATTTCAGCAACAGCTGAAATGTTAGGTGTCTGGAGTCTTGAATATGTTGGCCTTGAACACTTGAGACAAGGGAGATCTGAAGATTTCAGAAAATTTAATCTCCTTGGATGTGTGTTCTTGAGAATTCTTTGAGACAGAATATTTTTTGTTCTTGTTCTGAAGATTACTGATGTCTGTCTTTTCTCTGTCTGTCTGTATGTCTGTATAAGAGATTCAAAAATTCTTGTCTTTTATTCTCTGGTACTGAATAGAAAAATATCCTCTGTCAAGAATAGCCGTTGGCCTGCATTAATTGCATCCTTAATTGCAAAATGTCTTCTGGAGGAAAGTCCATAGAAATATTCCTTGAAAATCCCTTGAAACTTGGTCCAGAAATAAATGAAAACGGCTAGAAAATCTTCTGAATTAATTGCAGAATAACTCCTTAACTGATTTGAATTTGAATCTTGAAACATCCTTGAAGTTATCTGAAAACGTCGAACTGAGCTCTGCTATCGTTGAACTGAGCTCAGCGATATGGATTTATACTGCAACAAAATATCGTTGATCTGAGCTCAAAGATCATCGAACTGAGCTCAGAGATAGAGATCCAATACTGAGTCAAAGATCGTCGAACTGAGCTCATCGATCGTCGAATGGAGTTCGATGATATGTGAAAGTTGAGCTCAGCGATCGTCGAATGGAGTTCGACGATCTGTCAAAGTTGAGCTAGACGATCGTCGATCGGAGTTCGACGAATCATCGTGCTGAGCTCGACGATATGACTTAGTCTCAAACTGAAAAAGGCTTGGTCTTAAGGGCAGCTTCCAAACTTAGACTTCTAACCCTTAGACTCAATTCTAATTGACCTTTAGGACTATACAGGAGGTCAAACAATGGTTTCCTAGAGACATAGTGATCCTGACCCAAATTAGTAATAGGGTGTTCCAACAGAGATGACTGCTCTCAAGAAGAACGAGACGTGGTAACTTGTACCTAAGTCAGAAGACATCACTCCAGTGACTTGCAAGTGGGTCTACAAGTTGAAGAAGAAAGCAGATGGCAGCATCGAGCGCTATAAGGCTCGTCTTGTAGCTCTAGGATTTTCATATCAGTACGGGGAAGATTATGAAGAGACATTTACTCCAGTTGCTAAGATGACTTCAGTACGAATGTTTATTACCTTAGCGGCGTTCAGAGGATGGGAAATTTGGCAGCTCGACATGAAGAATGCTTTCTTATATGATGAGATTGACAAGGATATCTTCATGATCCAGCCGCCTGGGTTTGTCTCTAAAGAACATTCGAACTACGTTTGCAAGCTGAAGAAAGACCTTTATGGGATGAAGCAAACGCCAAGAGCATGGTATGAGAAGATTGCAAAATATCTATTGTTCTACGGATTTTTTGCTTCATATTCAGACTCAAGCTTGGTTGTCAAGAAGAAGGGGGAGCTTCAGGTCATCGTTCTGTTGTATATGGATGACATGATTGTCGCCAAAATTCAAAGGAGGAGGTAGTCAGGCGAAGGGCCGAGCTTGCTATTAGATTTGAGATGAAGGACTTGAGTGAGCTTCATCATTTCCTTGGACTCGAGGTACAGAGGCGGGAGAATGGAGTACTTGTGTCTCAGACTGGCTATGTAAAGCGGATCGTACAATGATTTGGCATGGGGGGGGGGAAGCAGTTCTACACCTCTTGAAGATGGTCTGAAACTTTGACGTGATGAGGGGAGAAGTCTTTCTGATCCATTGGTGTTCCGAGCACTAGTTGGAAGCTTGATCTATCTGACGATCACTAGGTTAAATATTCCATATGCTGTTGGCAGGGTGAGTCGGTACATGGAGGAACCACGGAAACCTCATCCGATAGCAGCAAAAAGCATCTTAAAGTATGTGAAGTCGACCTCTGATATGAGTCTCTTATAGGAGAGACACAAATTTCGAGTTGCATGGCTACATGGATGCTGATTATGGGGGAGATTCAGATGATCGAAAGTCGACGTCTGGATACGTCTTTATAGCAGGCCAAACAGCTGTATCCTGGTGCAGCAAGAAACAGGACTTGGTGTCTGTCTCTACCACAGAAGCAGAATACAAGGCTTCAACCTTGATAGCTCAAGAAGCCATCTAGCTTAGGAGATTAGTGGATGACATCCATATAAAGGTTCGAGGTCCTACTCTACTCCGCGGGGGCAATGAGAGTGCTCTCAAACTGGTAAATAATCCAGTTTGTCACGTGAGAACCAAACATATAGAGATCGAACACCACTTCATCCGTAAGAAGGTGTTGGAGGGATCCCTCATGGTCAAGCACGTTCGGAGTATGGACAATATGGTGGACATCTTCACAAAATAGCTAGCCAAGGGACCATTCACCCGATTGCGGAGTTTTCTTGGGCTGATTTCCACTTCCCACTTCAAGGGGGAGTGTTGAAATTGTTGAAGTGGAAGTGGTGGATCAGGCATACCGAGCGTCCTGGGCGGTCTGATAGTGCGGCCTGGGAGGCCTAAGTGGCCTGTTTGATGCGACCTGGCTGTGATTCCTCAGCTGTTTCTTGAACCGGGCAGATAGGAGGGATATCCGCAGGGCGGATGTGGCGGTCTCTTTTTTTGTACTTGTAGAGTCCGCTCGTTGTGAACTGCGTTTGGAGATCGCAAGATCTGACTTTGCTTGTGAACTTGTTGACGTTCTGAAAGAATTAGATCCTAAACACCTAAGGGGGGGGGGTGAATAGGTGTAATTCCTTTTTCTTCTAAGGCAGAATATTAATTCAGTTTATTAATCAGAAATACTAATTCTACAGCTAACACAGCACAGAATTCACCGAATCACACAATCACAGATTGCACACAGTTTTTATAGTGGTTCCCCAAGGTCTGGGTACATCCACTTTCCCCTTCTCCTATCTAGCAGTGTGCTAGATTCGTCCTAACTTCTTCTCTTCACCTCAGATCCCAGATCTTACAGCTCAGAACCCAAACAAGGCTCCTACAACTCAGAGTGAGTAAACACTCCTACAGCTCAGGCAATGTGCCCTACCTCAGCCTTCAACAAGCCTATAACTCAGAGATAACAATCTCCTACAACTCAGGCTCACAACCCTACCTCAGCCTTCAACAAGGCCTACCACTCAGAGAAAATAATCTCCTACAACTCAGCCCTTATAACACAGGCTTACAACTCAGATCTTATAAAGATCCTACAGAAAATAGATTTAAGTTTGTAATATACCATCACCCTAGTAGATAGAGAAAGGATGGATGGTTTCTTGATCAGTTCTTGGAAGAATCTGATGGCAGAGAACAACCACGCTTAGCTTTCTTCAAAGCTTCTTGAATCTGAACTCAGTAGGGTTGATCTCCTTTGAAGTTGATCTTCAATCAGCTTCTTTCTTGAAATTCAGATCTCAATCTAACTCCTTCTTGGCAAACTGGTTTAGAATCTGCACTTGAGGGACTTTTGATATAAGTCCCTTTCTTCACTTCAATAGATGGAGCTCTCTCTCTCCAACTTCTTCTTAGATCTTCTGACGAAAATCTTCTTCTATTTTTTGTGTATTATTCTCTTCATTCATGTATATTTCTGTTGATGAAGAATGCCTTTATATAGACTTCATCCATGGTAACCGGCTGATCCGGTTTTTAATAAACTTCTGACAGCTCTGACAGTTGCAGTAGACCGGTTGGTAATGACAGCTGTCAAGTCATCCAGTCACTTCTTGAAACTCTGTCTCTGTCAGCAAAGTGTCGAGAATGAACTTCATCATGTGTCGACACAAGTAGACTAAGTGTCGACACAAGCCTTGATGGTGTCGACACAGCTCCTTTGGTGTTGACATAACTTCTCGACACAGCTTCATTAGAATGTGTCGACACTAATTCTGTATGTCGACACAATCACTTCTTCTCTTTAACTTTGTTGAAACTCTGCTGTGTGTCGACATAAGTCCTGTGTGTCGACACAGTTGATATCGATAAAGTCTTCTGTGTGTCGACACTGCCTCTGTGTATCGACACAGTTGATGTCGACTAAGCTTTTCTGTGTGTCGACACTGCCTCTGTGTGTCGACACAGTTGATGTCGACTAAGCTTTCTCTGTGTGTCGACACTACCTCTGTGTGTCGACACAGCTTTTCTCAAGTGTCGACACAAGCCTTCATAAGTGTCGACACAGCTTCTTCTGGTGTCGACACATGGACTTAGAAACTTTTTCCCGCATTCTTGCATTTACTTAACCTGCACATATAAACTCAAAACAACATCAAATACAACTTGATGCATATCATTGAGTAAGGTGAGTCTTCTTCAAATCTGGTACACATTTTCCAATGTACCCAACAATCTCCCCCTATTTGGAGAAGTCATAACCCTTAGTCAATGATATACACCATTCATAACAAACACATATTATGATGTACAAAAACATTTATGACAGTGTAACTAATAAACAAAACATATATATAAGATATCATCACAGAATAATAATGCTAACACAATGAGCATTAATCATTGTTTTGTTCCAACTTTCAAAAGTTTCTTTAACAATAGTTTACATAGATTTTTTAACACTAAAGATTACAAAGTTGTAAAATCTAGTAAATCTATCCTAAGGCTGCTCATGCTCCTTGATGACTATGCCTTTGCCTGATTGGATCTTGGCTTGTACTAGAGCATTACTATCTTCAGCTGGCTGCTTGCCCTTCAGATCCTTCTTCTTTTGTTCTTCAGCTCTTATTCTTTGCCTTTCAAAATATTAAAAAGGCTTTGGGAAAGTATTTGCTAGGCTCCTGAGCATTAGGAGGTAGCTTCCCAGCCTTTGCCTTTCTTCTATATTGCTGAATAGCTTCCTGTCTAGCTTCATGCTTTTGCCATTCTTTCTCTGTGTACCATTTGCCCCTATCATGAGTCTTGACTTTTACAGCTTTCCAGGCAGTCAATATGATATTCCTGGAAGTTGGAATCCACTGCTCAAAATCAAGCTTTAACTCAGCATGTTCTCTGAATCTCTTCTTTGACAGTTGAGCTTCTTGCTCCTGATTCATAGCTGCCTCTGACATTTCAACTTCCTCAATGATAACATTTTTATTACCCTCTGGAGGGCTGTACATTGACTATACTTCTTTGTGAATCATTTCAAAATCTGTTGGAGGATAAATGACCTGAGCAACTTCAAGTTGGTCACCTCCAAAATAAGCAGGGTGTATACCTGACTCAGCTACATTATCATCATCACAGAGGGTTAGATATCCAAGGGTGGCTCTGATGCTATTAGATATCCATTTAGCATGATCTGAGCCAGCTTTGACTAACACTCTCTCCCCTTTATGACTTCTCTTTCAATATGATCTCTGAGGTCATCTTTCTGAAATCTGATTTGTTCATCTAGATAATTGACACCATCCTTATAAAAATACTTTAACTTCAGTAGCTGAGCAGAAATGGTCTTTTGAGATTTCTCAATAGCTGTTTGTACAGCAGCTAGGCCTTCCTGTAATTGCTTGTCAAAATCTGCCTTGGCTTTAGCCTTGTCTCAGTCTGGGCAGTAGCAATATTCTTTAACTCTGTAACAATCACATTATGTGATTCAGTCAGATTATCATTCATTCTAAGTTGATTCTCTAGGACATAGCCTTGCTTAAGAGCTATATCATCAACTTGAGTCTTGATTTTTTTCTTGATATGTTGCTAGGAAAACCACAGCATTGCCTCCTTTATGAAAACAATCAGTCATTTCCTTCTTATGCAGATTTACCTGCAATGAGATTAATAAGGAGCTATAATCAGTTGCTGGGGAAGGTTGAGGAGCAGTTTGTAAAGCCCTCTTATAGCTTTGGCTCCTCCTTTTGAAAACCATCATCTTCCTCTTTTTAGCTTTAATTTCTGCTTCATCTTCTGAAGCTGAGGTACTGGCAATATCAACTCTTTCCTTAGGACTAGGAGGCAATTCCTGTGCAGTCCTAGGTAGCTCCCCCTGAGTCCCTTGCTCCTCCCCACAGTACTTACTTGATCCCCCTCAATGTTAATTTGCTCCCCTCAAAGTCTGCTTTCTCCCCCTCAAATTCAGTTTGCTCCCCCTCAGTTCTTGCTTGTATATATCTGGAAACAACTCATCAAGGGTAAACTCTTGTTGAGTAGGGACTTGAGGCACCACTAACTCAGGAGCATTAGCAGCAGATGTATCCTCCATGATAATATCTTGTGCTTGACTGGTTAGTTGAGTTGGCTGGTCAACATCAATCAAAGATTCAGTTAGTGTTTCATCCTTATATTTGAAAATTGATTGATTAACTTCTTGAATTACCTCAAGAATAGTCTGTGTAGCCATTTCACTTTCCAAGTGGGTTGGCTCTTCCTCAAGATGAGGCTCCCCCTGCACTTGAGCACCATCTGCAATATCTTGTGCAAGAGATTTGTCAGGAATCTCTGGTCTCTCTTTATCAGGCATGTCCTTTGTTAGGACTCTATCCCATCTGGAGATGATCCTTATGTCCATTCTTCTCATATGGTTGATTTTTGAACCAGTTGTTTGTTCCATGACTTCAGGAATTGTTCTAGCCAAGTATAGACTCATAATTCTTCCCAGATTTGGCTTCTTAATACTTTCCTTAATCTTTTCAAAAATTACTGCTGACCAATCTGTGTTTAGTCTGTAGATAATCCTGGTCATCAGGCTAAACATATATGCTGAAATCCTATCATGCCCCCTAGCTTGCAGAGAATGACTTTTCCAATTACTTCTGAAAGGAACTTTCTTTGCTGATTCATTCCTTTTCTGTTCATTGCTGACCCAATCTTAAAGGTGGGCTCCAATCCACACCACTGAAGTGCTCCCTTAGTCTTTGATGAGTGTACTTTTACTTCTTCTTGAGTTCTTGGAAGTTGAAGAGTTTTCCCCAAGCTCTTCAAAGTAAGTTTAACCTTAGTTCCCTGAACTGTAGATTTGATCTTAAGTCCAGTAGAATCTAAAGTAGCTGCGCCAAAGAATTCCAGAATTTCTTTCTTCCATATCTGTATTGGTTCAGATACCAGAAATTCCAACCCATTTTCTGTAATTAGGGTTACTACTGCTTTAATTTCGGGTTCCGCATTAACAAAGGCATTGCGTACCAGCTCATAGCCTTCGTTGACATTATCTTCTAGCTTTGGCGCCATTGGGGTTGAGAGAAATCTTGAATTGAGAAGAGAGAACTTGTCGACACAAAGTTTTAGTCTCGAAATGGAGAGTGTGTCGACAGACTATGTTGTTGACCTATTTATACCCTTCTAAACAATGAAGGTAAAAAAGGCACATCATAATTCTCTTAATGTGTCGACACTGTTGAAAAGTGTCGACACAGACTTCTAATGTCTCGACATCAATTCTATTTGTCTTAGTCGAGTTTGACGATCTGCGTGTTTACTCTAAGTGTCGACACCAATTCTGGATGTGTCTACACAACTTCTCTGAAGAGTCAACACCTATTCTCTAGATGTGTCGACACCACTTCTCTGGATGTGTCGACACCAATTTTCTAGATGTGTCGACACCACTTCTCTAGAGTGTCGACACCAATTTTCTAGATGTGTCAACACCACTTTCCTGGAATGTCGACACCAACTACTATGTGTCGACACAGACAACTTCTTGTGTCGACACAATTTTACTTAGCCAAATTTACTAAACTAATTTATGTTCAACATTCCTAATTCAATTTTGAAATTGTTGAATTTAGTTTCATCTAAAGGCTTAGTAAACATGTCAGCTATTTGTAAATCAGTGTTTACAAATTCTAAAGAGATATCTTCTTTCTCTACATGATCTCTAAGAAAATGGTATCTAATTTCTATATGCTTTGTTCTACTATGAGAAACATGATTATGAGCAATAGAAATAACACTAGTATAATCACATAATAATGGAGTTCTACTTACCTGAATATCATAATCTCTAACTGATGCTGTATCCACAATAGTTGTGCACAGCAACTTCCAGCAGCAATATACTCAGACTCAGCTGTGGAAATTGCCACACTGGTCTGCTTCTTACAGCTCCATGACACCAGTCTTCCTCCTAGAAATTGACAGGTGCCTGTTGTACTTTTCCATATCTACTTTGCAACCTGCAAAGTCTGCATCTGAATAGCCCATTAGTAGAAAATCTCTATTCCTAGGATACCAAAGGCCTAGATAAGGTGTGCCCTTAAGATATCTCAAAATCCTTTTGACAGCAATAAGATGAGATTCTTTAGGGCAGGATTGGTACCTAGCACAGACACATGTAGCATACATGATATCTGGTCTACTAACAGTCAGATATAGGAGGGAGCCAACTATTCCTCTATACAAAGTTTCATCTACAGGTTTCCCTGCATCATCTTTGCTAAGAGATACACTTGTCCCAATTGGAGTTCTCATGGTAGTGGATGATTCCATACCATACTTCTTAATTAACTCCAGGGTGAACTTAGACTGGGATATGGACAAGCCATCATCAGTCTGTCTTACTTGGAGACCCAAGAAGAACTTAAGTTCTCCCATACTGCTCATTTCAAATTTCCCTTGCATAAGTTTTGCAAACTTTCTACAAAGGTTACTTTCAGTAGAACCAAATATTATGTCATCAATATATATTTGGACTAGGATAATCTTTCCTTTGGATTCCCTAAGGAATAGAGTCTTATCTATTTTTGCCCTTGAGAATTTGTTCTCAATGAGAAAAGTAGACAAGGTTTCATACCAAGCCCTTGGGGCTTGTTTCAACCCATACAAAGCTTTCCTAAGTCTATAGACATAAGTATGATTGAGTGGATCAACAAAACCTAAGGGCTATTCTACATAAACCTCCTCTTTTAAGTCTCCATTTAAGAATGGAGACTTAACATCCATCTGGTACACTTTGAAGCCTTGATATGCTGCATAGGCTAGAAATAGCCTGATAGCTTCCAGTCTTGCCATAGGGGCAAAAGTCTGATCAAAGTCTATTGCCCTCCTCCTGTATGTATTCTTTGGCAACTAGTCTTGCCTTGTTCTTCACTATGATCCCACTCTCATCAAGCTTGTTTCTATAAATCCACTTTGTCCCTATGACATTGTGGCCCTTTGGTTTTGGAACCAAATCCCAGACCTTGAACCTTCTGAATTGATTTAACTCCTCCCGCATAACATCAATCCAGTGAGGGTCTTGTATTGCTTCTTCAAATCTCTTGGGTTCCACTTGAGATAAGAAGCTAGAGCAAAGAACTGTGTTCAAGTTCCTGCTCCTTGTTTGTACTCCTTATCTTGGATCACCAATGATCTGGTGTGCAGGATGATCCTTCAACTGTCTAACTACTGGAGGTAATCTATCAGCAGTTGTGATCTTCTCCAATCTCTTCATTATGCTGCACCTCATGGTCTTCTTCAGCATCTTGAGTGTCTTGTACTCCCCCTGGACAGCAACTACCATTTTCCACATCCTGCTTTGCAGTTGGATCTTCTCTGATAGTAAGCTGGTCCATCTGCTATATAACTGGAGAGCTACAAGAACTACTTGGCAACTCACTGTTAATAAGTCTAGTTTCATCAAAGATGACATGAACTGACTCTTCTATAACTTGAGTAGCCAAATTGTAGATCCTATAAGCCTTACTATTATTATTGTACCAAACAAATATCCCATCTTGGGATTTGTCAGCAAACTTAGTTAGGTGAGATTTGTCATTATTAAGCTCATAACACTTGCAACCAAAGATCCTGAAATAGGATAAGTTTGGTTTTCTGCCCTTCATAACCTCATAGGGTATCTTTTTGTTGCTTTTGGTGATGGAAGCCCTATTGAGCACATGACATGCAGTGTTTACTGCCTCAGCCCAGAAATATTCTGGGAGAGAAGTATCACTCAATAGTGTTCTTCCAGCCTCAATCAATGTTCTATTCTTTCTCTCAGTAATGCCATTTTGCTGAGGTGTTCTAGGTGAGGAGAATTCCTGAAGAATCCCAAATTCTTCACACAGCCTTGTCATACTTTTAGATTGAAATTCAGTTCCTATGGTCACTTCTAATTTTGACCACTGAACTATCTAATTCATTCTGAATTTGTTTGACAAAATTGTAGAAGACCTTTGGGGTTTCAGATTTCTGTCTCAGAAAGAATACCCATAAGAATCTAGAATAGTCATCTACAATCACAAAAGTGTAGAACTTCCTACCTAGGCTCTGAACTGGCATAGGACCAAATAAATCCATATGCAAGAGGTATAAGCACCTCACTGAATCTTTGGTTTCTAGGTTATGAAAGGAGGATCTAGTCTGATTGCCTTTTTGACAAGCTGAGCATATCCCATCCTTATAGCACTTAACTTGAGGATCATTCCTCACTAACTCTTTACTAAAGAGTTGGCCAATTTTCTTGTAGTTAAGATGGGCTAGCCTCTTGTGCCATTTGACACAATGAGAGACTTTCTCATCAGCCACAAGATAGATAGGAGAATTCTTATTCACACACACAAAATTTAGGCAATACATATTTCTTTTTCTATAGCCAGTCAATATGACTTTTTGATCACTTGAACTCTTGATATGACACCTATTATTGACAAATGAAATGTCATATCCTAGATCACTCAGCTGGCTTATGCTTATTAGGTTATATTTCAAACCCTTTACATAGGCCACTTGAGTGATTGTAATTGAGTTGTTAGAAATGTTACCAAAACCTTTGATGACTCCCTTTTCCGAACCACCAAAGATTACTTTAGGCCCATTCAGCATAGGTGAGTAGTCCTTCAACAATCCCCTTGTTCCAGTCATGTGCCTAGAACATCCACTGTCCAAGTACCTATATAGGGACATGACAACTTGGACTCACCTGCAACACAGATTACTTAACCTTAGAACCCAAATAACTTTTGTGTCCTTGGTTCAAGTTAGTCTGAAACCTAACAAATCTGCCTACAGCTCTTCTAACAGGCAGACAGCTATTCTCCTTGACACTGGTATTGTGCCAATAGTCTAAGGCATAATGGCCTATCTTGCCACAGAACCAGCACTCAAACTTATTATACCTCTTTTTAGTTATAATTTTAGCTGTATTGTTCACAGTAGGTCTTTTGTTTTGTGCTGGGGCTTTGTCTTTCATATTGGACTGTGTAGCCCTTGCAGTTCTCTTAAAGCCTATTCCTGCCTTACCCTTTTGTGACACAAAGTCATCTATTAAGGGTAGGATAGATTTTGGCTTAAGAGAAACTAGCCACAATCTCCTTCTCTTTCTGAAGTTTGTTTTCTAGACTTTTAATCTGATCATTTTTTAATGTGATTGTTCCCATTTGAATAATAGTTATGTTCTTCAATTTGGCAATCTCATTCATCTTTTGATCCTAGCAGCTTCTCTGAATTAGATGCAACCAACTTAAGAGCTGCAATTTCCTTAGCCTGATTTTTGGCCAGGTTTTTCCTTCTCTTGAGTGCCTGCAGCAAATCCCCATATTCATCTATCAGCTGATGAATATCTCCTTCAGATTCAGACCCATCTTCATCTCTTGATGGAGATGCATCTGATTCTGACCCAGTGAAATAATCTGAATATATAGATACACTTTTTACCTTACTGGGGCCAGGCTGATCCTAGCACTGGTCTTCTTCAAACACTGCCATCAATCCTTTGCACTGATGGTCCTCTTGCTCATAGATAGAGTCCAGTAATTGCATGAACTCATCCTCTTCTTCTGTTGCAAACAAACCAATATATGCCTCAGCCTCAGATTCAGATTCTGAAGTTGATTGATCTATCCAACTTTTCTCTTTCTCAGCAACCAAGGATTTCTCCTTCTTGCTCTTGTGCAGAGACTTCTTTTTGTTAGCTGACTCCTTCCTTTTATCTGGACAGTCAGCCACAACATGTCCAGGTTTGTTGCAGCAATAGTAAATAATCTTTGATGTATTTAACTTGCCAGGCTTTGTCCCATTCCTGTCCTTCCTGGATGATTTCCTCTTCTGATAATAGTCATCCTTGGGCTGAGATGAGGTTGACTTAGATTTCCACTGCTTCTTCTTTAAGAACCTCTGGAACTGCCTTGTGAATGCTGTAAAGTCTTCATCAGAATTACTGCTATCTGTACTGTGATTATCAGAATTTTCTGAAAACACTTCTACATCCTTCTTAGGAGATGATGGAGACATTCACCTATTCTTCCTTGTGGCATCTACCTTGAAGGCCACAGACTTTTCTCTATAGTCACCCTTGGTATTTTTCTCTTCCTCCTTTTTGGCTAACAGCTGTATCTCATAAGACAACAATTTTTCAAACAGTGTTGGAGGTGAAATCTTACCCAGTCTGGCCACTTTCCTTATGACACAGATCTTTGTATCCTAATCCTTAGTCAAAGATCTAAGAAATTTATCATTTAGCTTATAAGTACAAAATATTCTTTCATAAGACATTAGTTCATTGACAATCCTATAGAACTTCTTATAACATTCAGTTATACTTTCAGACTTGGCTTGTCTGAAACTCTCATATTCTTGATTAAGCATAGACTTTCTATCTTGTCTAACCTCTTCAGAACCCTCCATATAGACAATCAATGTGTCCCACATTTCCTTGGAGGTTTTGTAGTGAATTAGATTCTGGAATGTTGAATCATCAATAGCACTTACTATAATATTCTGTGCTCTTTTATCCATTGTTGCCAAGATGATCTCATCTTTAATCATCTCAGAAAAATCCTTTGGAATTCTTTGATTGGCATCAAGAACAGAAATCTTCATTGGAATATATGGTTCTTCCTTAACTGTTATATAGATTCTAGGATCAGATGCCTCCATAAATAATCTGACCCTTTCCTTCCATATTCCAAATATCTCCTTCCTGCAAATAGGCAATTTCATTGCATCAAGTTCTTTATGGTTTTCTCCTGAACCCATTTTCTTGAACTTATTCTGCCCCACAAATCTCACTCAGACTGTTAAGTCTATCTTTGAGCAACCTGACTCTGATACCACTTGAAAGAATTAGATCCTAAACACCTAGAGGGGGGGGGGGTGAATAGGTGTAATTCCTTTTTCTTCTAAGGCAGAATATCAATTCAGTTTAATTAATCAAAAACAGCTAATTCTACAGCTAACACAACACAGAATTCACAGAATCACAGAATGCACACAGTTTTTATAGTGGTTCCCCAAGGTCTGGGTACATCCACTTTCCCCCTTCGCCTATCTAGCAGTGTGCTAGATTCGGCCTAACTTCTTCTCTTCACCTCAGATCCGCAGATCTTACAGCTCAGAACCCAAACAAGGCTCCTACAACTCAGAGTGAGTCCACACTCCTACAGCTCAGGCAATGTGCCCTACCTCAGCCTTCAACAAGGCCTACAACTCAGAGATAACAATCTCCTACAACTCAGGCTCACAACCCTACCTCAGCCTTCAACAAGGCCTACCACTAAGAGAAAATAATCTCCTACAACTCAGCCTTTATAAACACAGGCTTACAACTCAGATCTTATAAATATCCTACAGAAAATAGATTTAAGTTTATAATATACCATCACCCTAGTAGAGAGAGAAAGGATGGATGGTTTCTTGATCAGTTCTTGGAAGAATCTGATGGCAGAGAACAACCACGCTTAGCTTTCTTCAAAGCTTCTTGAATCTGAACTCAGTAGGGTTGATCTCCTTTGAAGTTGATCTTCAATCAGCTTCTTTCTTGAAATTCAGATCTCAATCTGAATCCTTCTTGGCAGACTGGTTCAGAATCTGCACTTGAGGGACTTGTTGATATAAGTCCCTTTCTTCACTTCAATAGATGGAGCTCTCTCTCTCTCCAACTTCTTCTTAGATCTTCTGACGAAAATCTTCTTTTATTTTTTATGTATTATTCTCTTCATTCATGTATATTTCTGTTGATGAAGAATGCCTTTATATAGACTTCCTCCATGGTAACCGGCTGATCCGGTTTCTAACAAACTTCTGACAGCTCTGACAGTTGCAGTAGACCGGTTGGTAATGGCAGCTGTCAAGTCATCCAGTAACTTCTTGAAACTCTATCTCTGTCAGCAAAGTTTTGAGACTGAACTTCATCATGTGTCGACACAAGTAGACTAAGTGTCGACATAAGCCTTGATGGTGTCGACACAGCTCCTTTGGTGTTGACACAACTTCTCGACATAGCTTCTGTAGAATGTGTTGACACTAATTCTGTGTGTCGACATAATCACTTCTTCTCTTTAACTTTGTTGAAACTCTGCTGTGTGTCGACACAAGTCCTGTGTGTCGACACAGTTGATATCGACAAAGTCTTCTGTGTGTCGACACTGCCTCTGTGTGTCGACACAGTTGATGTCGACTAAGCTTTTTTGTGTGTAGACACTGCCTCTGTGTGTCGACATATTTGATGTCGACTAAGCTTTATCTGTGTGTCGACACTGCCTCTGTGTGTCGACACAGTTTCTTCTGGTGTCGACACAACCTTTCCAAGTGTCGACACAATTGTCTCCAGGTGTCGATACAACTTTTCTCCAGTGTCGACACAAGCCTTCATAAGTGTCGACACAACTTCTTCTGGTGTCGACACATGAACATAAAAACTTTTTCCTGCATTCTTGCATTTACTTAACCTGCACATATAAACTCAAAACAACATCAAATACAACTTGATGCATATAATTGAGTAAGGTGAGGCTTCTTCAAATCTGGTACATATTTTCCAATGTACCCAACACGTTCGCAGAATGACTTTGGAGATTGCGATATGGCTTCGTGTTTGCCAAACTCGCGACATGTTTTTGGTGGGTTGCTGCCTGCTAGACTTGGTCAAACTATGTGACAAGTTTTGGGTACTCGCAGAGTCCGCCAAGTCCGCTGGTTGACCAGGCGGTTTGTGTCTGTTGGACGTGGACTTGTGTGGCGGACTGGTGCCGTGTTCGCGGGCTATGCGGGTTGGTGCTATGTCCGCGTGCAGTGTGCGGACTATTGCAATGAGGGCTGTTACCGTGTCCGTGTTGTGCAATGTGCGGACTAGTGTGATGTCCGCTAGATAGCGGACTGACTTACTAGCTTGGCGAACTGGGCTGTCTGTTGCGAGCAGGAGTGGTGTCCGCAGGTGTTGCGGACTGGTCCTTATCCAGGAGTGTTGGTGGATTAGCTTGTGGAACGACCATGTCCATACGGACTGGGCAGTTTAGTGAAGGCAGTTTGCGGGCTAGGGGTGGTGTTTCTATCAATTAGGGCGGTGATCACATCTCTCTCCGTACCTATAAATATGACCCCCCGCTGACAACATCATTATCAAAGAACAGTAAGCACAACTCATATTGGAATCTGCGGACTGAATTCTTTAGACCGCGCGGCTTGTTGAAGTTACTTCTCTGTACAAGTTGTGCGAATAGGGCCAAGCAGCTCTTCTTCTAGCTGGCGGTTTTGGGCAGTTCACGGTTAGCAATCTGTGGATCAGTTCTGAAGCGGCAGTCTGGCTCTGAAGATTGCGGACTGTGTTTGTGCTAGAGCGTCTAGTGTTGTGCTGGTCTCGGCGGACTGACGAATTGCAAGTACGGTCTGTAGCGGTCTCGGTGGACTGATCTTCCAGGCCCCATTTATCTTTCTGTGGGTTGTTTCTGTTCTGTTTGTTTTGTTACATACTGGCGAAATAATTTATCGCCACGTATGTCTCGCTTTGTAAGGTGACAGATATTATCAATAAAGAATCTTGTTTGCTGCTGTGATTGAACTTTTTAGTTGATACAACTCCTGCTCATTCCAAGATCCAAAAATTTTAACAGGAGATGGTCCCCAATTCTTCCAAAGGTACTAAGAGAGAAGCTCAAATAGAAAAGTGGCTTGATAGAGTTCATGAACTACTTACTGGCACGAGGTGACCAAATGACATGGTTGTTAATTTGGTCATAACTATGTTTGGAGATTATGCTAGACAATGGTGGTGGTCGATGTATATGTCTATCTTTCGCGGTCGGTTCCTCTTCGGTATTGAGTGGGAGGAATTCTTAGATGTTTTTTGGATCACATTATTTTTTTTTGTGGACCGAGAGGAGCTGCAATAGCGATTTTTACACTTCATACAAGGGAACCACTCTATTATGGATCTTCAAAGTGGATTTTGTTACCTGGCTCGTTTTGCGGGCAACTATTCCCTTACCGACAGAGATGTTGTGAAGCACTTTTACCACAGATTATGAGACACTTTGAGGCAGCCACTCATTATGGCTTCTCATTCGAGCTTCATGTTGAAAATTGTGAAGTGAAAGTGGGTGATTGGAGGTCTTGGGCAACCCATCCGCGTAGACTACGCGGACAGGGTTGGCGGACAGCTAGGTCAGCAGAGCTGTTGCGGACAGCTTGATCTTTGACGGCCTGGGTGGTCTGTTAGCGCGGACTAAGCAAACAGTAGATGCTGTTTGACAGGCTGGCCTATGCTCAGCAGGCAATTAGATCCCAGAAGGTAACCGGGCGGTTAGATACTCTATCTGCAGAGTCTGGCAAGAAGCAGACTGGAATAGAACTTGGCAGACCAGCTTGGAGGAAGCCTTGGTATTGTTCTGGTGAAGCGGCAAGTGGAAGCCGCAGAGGTAACCAGTCAGTGCGCACAGGTGCTGGAATTCGCCGTGGCTGGCAGACTGTTTCTAGTGTCCGCCAGTAAGTGCGGACTGGCCCTTGCGGCCAGTGGTGTGGACTTGGTTGGTTCTGAACCAAGTCCAGGTTTAGCTCAGTCCGAGGAGATTGCGCAGTGAAGCGAGGACTGCTTCTCAGTCCACTGAGCTCGGCAACAGTGCCATGTGCTTCGATTGCGAGCTTGGGGATATGCGGACAGGAGTTGTGTCTGCAAGAGCGTGCGGACTGGAGCAGTGTCTACTGAGTCCGGCAACTGCCTTGCTGGCGTGGCTGTGGACTTAGGATTTGTGGACTGGAGCAGTCTGCAGTGTATGCAAACTGGAGGTGTCTGCAGGGTTTTGCGGATTGGAGGTGTCTGCAGGGAGATGCAGACTAGAGATGTCTGCAATGTGTGAAGAGTGGAGTTGTGTTCGTTGAGTCCGGCAGTTGCCTTGGTGGCGAGGCTGTAGGCTCAGGATGAGCAAACTGGAGCTATGACCGCGGATATGCGGACAAAGTTGCTACAGAGTTCATCTGTGGCGGTCTTGGCTTGGCCTTTGTGACAAGGCGGACCGACGATGTGTCCGGCCTTGGTGAAGCATAGGCGGACTGGCTATCCTGTGCAGGTCGCAGCGGACTGGAGTGTATCCGCGATTTTTCGGAGACACTTGTTCTACTGCGGGATTAGGAGGTGTTCCTATCGGCTAGGGCGGTGACCACACTCCTCATCGTGCCTATAAATAGGACCCATGTCACATTAATAAGAGAGCGAATGAACAGTAAGTGAGTCCGCGATCAGTTGCTGCGGACTGACTTTTGGTATCTGCGCGGTTTGCTTGAGTTGACCGGTTTGTGCTGTACAAGTTGTGCAGATTGCGCTGGAAAGCCAGGACTTGACTTTGATTGCAGTCAGGGACAGTGCGGGCTCTGTGGTTAAGCAACAGGAGGTAAATAGTAGGTCGCGGACAGTGGCCAGACAGTTTTCTCTTTGGCAACTTGTTTTCGGGTTCAATTAGTCGCCTACTTCAGGAGGCCTGTTCAGTTCGGCTTCGCAGCTTGTGCGGTCTGGCGTCTAGGCGACCTCGCGGTTAGGTGGCTTGCAGATCGGAGGCTAAAGCATAACGTTGGAATAAGGTGTAGTCTGCGTGGCTTGGTTGCGGTCTGGCGACCTGGCGGACTGTGTGGACTCCTTAGTGCAGTAGTAGAACCGGCGGCTACTTGTTCAATCCGCGCGGCTTGACTTGTCTTGTATTTGTAGTTGTATCTGCTTTCCCTGTGGTGGTTTTGGTGAATCATGTCTCGTCATGTATGTCTCACCTTGTAAAGAAGATTGTTGTTATCAATAAAAACTCTTGTTGTTGCATGTGTTTTTGGATATGACTAACTTTAGTTGAGATAACCTCTGCTCATTCCAAGATCCGGGAAATTTCAACATGGTATCAGAGTAAGGTTGGAGTTGATAAGCAGTGATCAACTGAAGTGGTTGTTGCTCTTGTGAAGAGGGAACCAGTGGTAGAACCATGACATTGGAAGATGCAAGTGGTCTTGGAATTGAACTCCTTACAGAGGCGAACTTTGTGAGGTGGAAGTCTTGTTTAGAGAACTTTCTTCTTGGTGAGGACCTTTGAGAGGTGGTGTGCGGAGCAGAAAGACAAGAGATTACTGCTAGCAATGTTGGAGAGATGAGAGCATGGAAGGAGACAAATGCGAAAGTGGAGTTTATTCTCAAGCAGGTGATCTCATCAGAGCTCTTGGACCATATTAGTGGATGTCGGTCAGCTGCGGAGGTTTGGAATTTCTTTGATGGATTGTTCAACAAGGAGGTGAAGGTTGTTGCGGAGGTTGGTCCTACTTCTTATCAGCAAGAGAGGAGTGTTTCTCCTAGGCATGATGAGAAGAGGAAGGAAGGACCAAGTTGCTATAGATGCAAGCAGCATGGTCACCTCAGGAAGGAGTGTAAGGTTGTCTTGCACTCGGTGAACGTAGCTCATGTTGGGAGTAATGAGAAGAACTTAGTTGGGTCATCAACAAGTTCAGGTGCTGATCGGATGAAGGCCAGTGATAGTGCAGCTATCTAGCATGAAAGACTTGGGCATGTAGGGATGGACAAGCTGAAAGCAATGACAGTAAGGAGACTCGTGAGAGGCCTGCCTAGAATGTCATCCTATGGCGATGGTCAGGGATGTGCGGGATGTCAGCACGGTGAAGCTTATCACTTTACGGTTGATAAGGCACAATACATATGTAAAGCACATTTGGTGGTTGTCCATTGTGATCTGGTTGGACCGACCGTCACCGCTAGTCTTGGAGGCAGCAGGTACATGCTGATATTGGTTGATGACTATTCAAGGTATACTTGGGTATACTTCATGAATGAGAAGTCAAACATGTTCCGCTTGTTTGTGGAGTTCAAGAAGCTTGTAGAGGGCTAGCTTGGCCTGCGGATAAAGAAGTTGAGGACAAGCATCAGTGGTGAGTTCTGCTCAACCGAGTTCTCGAACTTTTGCAGGAAGTATTTTATCCGAAGGGAGCTGTCTCATGGACATACTTCACAGCAAGGCGGTGTTGCAGTTCGGATGATCCGTCTGTTGACGGAGACCTGCAAGTGTTGGCTTCAGTGCAAAGACATTCCTAAGGCCTTTTGGGCGGAAGGAATGGCTTGTGCGGCACATGTCATCAATCAGATGCCTCTTAGTCCGATCATTGTGAAGACTCCAGTTGAGCTGATGTTCGGGGTGAAGCCCAGTGTGAAGCACCTACGGGTGTTTGGATCTACCTGCTACGTACACGCTCCGGATGCTCTCAAGACGAAGCTAGTCTTTGTTGGGTATGATGAGCAGAAGAGAAGATGGAGGTATATGGATCCTGCGATGAAGTGGTTCATCGTATCGAGAGACTTCTTCGAAGAGCTAACATCATATTAGGATAGCTCATTTATGGAGCTAGATGTGAGCAGGTCAGATGGTGGGCTGAAGGAGGCTGCTGCTAAGGATCAGTTGGAGTTGTCTGAGTTACTAGGAGCTCCAGGTTGTTCTAGCTCCAGGGCAAAGGAGTCAGGGTCGGGAAGCAGGGGGAGCGATGCTCCAGGTGTTTCTGCCTCAAAGGCAGAGGCTTCTGGTTCGGGAAGCAGGGGGAGCGATGTTCCAGGTAGCTCTTGTTCGAGAGCGGAGGCTTCTGGTTCATGTAGCAGTGGGAGCGTTGCTCCAGGTGCTCCTGGTTCTAGTGCGGTGGCTTCTTGTTCAGGAAGCAAGGGGAGCATTATTCCGGGTTTTCCCGGGAATGGAGCTGGTTCAGGAGGAGCAGCAGAGGTGGCTAGTCGTGATCAAGTTCTTCGGAGGTCGAAAAGGATCAACAACCCACCAGCTCGATATAACGAAGGGAATACAGTGAGCTTGGTCTCATGTTTCCTTGCAAGCCCTCAGGTCAAGCTAGTACCTTCTAGCTGTGATGACACCACTAGAGTCAAGGAGGTGGATGACGCCAAAGCTGAGGAGGTGACTACTCTTAGAGATTACGAGGCTTGGGCCCTTGTGCCCAAGGTCGTTGGTGATACTCTTGTGACGCACAAGTGGAGGTCGAAGCTGAAGAAGAAGGCAGAGGGAAGCATGACTCCTTTTAGGAGATGCTCGAGGGATCCCTCATGGTCCAGGATATATAGGGCGGGGACTATGTCTTGGACATCTCCTTGAAGGCAGTATCAGAGGGATCTGGTGCAAGGTTACGAGAGCTGCTGGAGTTGTTCACCACTTCTCACTTCAAGGGTGAGTGTTAAAAATTGTGAAGTAAAAGTGGGTGATTGGAGATCTTGGGCAACCTATCCGCGCGGACTACACGGACAGGGTTGGTGGACAGCTAGGTCGGCAGAGCTGTTGCGGACAACTTGTTCTTTGATGGTCTGGGCGGTCTATTCGCGCGGACTATGCGAACAGCAGCTGCGGTTTGACAGGCCGACTTATGCTCAACAGGCAATTGGATCCCAGAAGGTAACCGGACGGTTAGATACTCTATCCGCGGAGTCCGGCAAGAAGCGGACTGGAATAGAGCTTGGCAGACCAGCTTGGCGGAAGCCTTGGTCTTGCTCTTGTGAAGTGGCAAGTAGAAGCCACAGAGGTCGCCAGTCAGTGCGGACAGGTGCTGAAATTCGCCGGGGCTGGCGGACTGTTTCCATTGTCCGCTAGTAAGTCCGGACTGGCCCTTGCGGCCAGTGGTGTGGACTTGGTTGGTTCTGAACCAAGTCCAGGTTTGACTCAATACGAGGAGATCGCGCAGTGAAGCGCGGACTGCTTCTCCGTCTGCCGAGCTCGGCAACAATGCTGTGTGCTTCAGTTGCGAGCTTGGGGATATGCGGACTAGAGTTATTTCCGCAAGAGCGTGCAGACTGGAGCAGTGTCCGCTGAGTCCGGAAGCTGCCTTGCTCGCGTGGCTATGGACTCAGGATTTGCGGACTGGAGCGGTCTGCAGCGTATGCGGACTGGAGGTGTCTGCATGGTTTTGCAGACTGGAGGTGTGTGCATGGAGATGCAGACTAGAGATGTCTGCAGTGTATGCAGACTGGAGATGTGTTCGCTGAGTCCGGCAGTTGATTTGGTGGCGAGGCTGTGGACTCGAGATAAACAGACTGGAACTGTGTCCGCGGATAGACAGACAAAGTTGCTACAGAGTTCGGCTGTGGCGGTCTTGGCTTGGCCTTTGGCGACAAGGCGGACTAGCGATGTGTCCGGCCTTGGTGAAGCATAGACAAACTGGCTATACTGCGTAGGTCGCGGCGGACTAGAGTGTATCCGCGGTTTTGCGGAGACACTTGTTCTGCTGCGGGATGAGGCGGTGTTCCTATCGGCTAGGGCGGTGACCATACTCCTCATCGTGCCTATAAATAGGACCCATGTCACATCAATAAGAGAGCGAATGAACAGTAAGTGAGTCTGCGATCAATTGCTGCGGCTGACTTTTGGTATCCGTGCGGTTTGCTTGAGTTGGCCGGTTTGTGTTGTGCAGGTTGTGCTGATATATTACGCTGGAAAGTCAGGACTTGACTCTGATTGCAGTCAGGGACAGTGCAGACTCTGTGGTTAAGCAACAGACGGTAAACAGTAGGTCATGGACAGCGAACAGATGGTTTTCTCTTTGGCAATTTGTTTCCGGGTTCAATTAGTTGCCTACTTCAGGCGGTCTGTTCAGTTCGGATTCGCAGCTTGTGCGGTCTGGTAGCTAGGCGACCTCGCGGTTAGGCGGCTTGCAGATTGGCGGCTAGAGCATAGCATTGGAATAAGGGGCAGTCCACGCGGCTTGGTTGTGGTCTAGCGACCTGGCGGACTGTGCGGACTCCTTAATACATCAGTAGAACCGGCGGCTACTTGTTTAGTCCGCGGGGCTTGACTTGTCTTGTATTTATAGTTGTCTCTGCTTTTCCTGTGGTGGTTTTGGTGAATCATGTCTCGTCATGTATGTCTCGCCTTGTAAAGAAGATTGTTGTTATCAATAAAGACTCTTGTTGCTGCATGTGTTTCTGGTTGTGACTAATTTTAGTTGAGATAACCCCTGCTCATTCCAAGATCCGAGAAATTTCAACACTTCATGCATATAGTGGAGATGACTCAGATCTTGGAGGCGGATCAAATGGTAGTTCAGAACTGGAAGAAAAGACCGGGAGATACCTCAGCATTGCCTGTAGCAAACCAGAGGCCTAAGAGAAAGAAGAAGATTGTACATGATGTTGCAGATTCTGAAGCAGTGGAAAGTTTGAAGGACAAGGACATCCTTAGGAAAAGCAGGAGAATAAGTCTCAAGTTATAGATCCTATGCAGCAGACGCAACCTCCTCCTCATGGGATTATACCTTTTTGAGGAAATTGCTATCGTTGCCATCATTTGGGGTATTTGAGGCCCTAGTGTCCTCATAGGATGGCCCATCGGGACAACACTTCGGCACCACACGTGAAAGGAAGAGTATGTAGCAACAACAATCATGGAAAGTAGAAGGATTCTTAGTAAGATTTTGCTTCAAACCTTACCTAGGGGCATAGGCACTAAGTTGTTGTGACTGGTACGTGAGTTTGTTTGTGCTTATTTTATTTAAGCATTTTCCTTCTTTATTTGATATTGTGCATAGTTGTGTTAGAAATACTGATCATAAAAAACAGGTTGTATAACTATAAATAACAAGCTAGCGCATACGTAATTCAGCATAGAAGCCACACACTCCTTTGTGTCTAGAGAGTTTATCCAAGATTTGGGTGGGATTATTTTCTCTGAAGGGTTATCACTTATGGTTTGATTACCCAATGGATCGTTGATTCACTCAATGACAAAATGTTCATTAAAGATGACTTTGGATGGCGAGACTTTCGACGTTACAACAACAATGCTGAATATCTCCGACTTGGATCTTATTTTGTGAATGGATTGGCTTGCACTACCTAAAGTGTAATGCCTGAATCTCATGCAATAACATAAAACAAATAGAACGTAAAAAGAGTTATTTTCAAGAAAAATAGAAGAGAAACATTGGCAACATCTTGCCACAATGATGTTTACTTCATACACAATATTTTAATAAAGTTTGTCTAATTGAAATTATTGTGTATACAATTTATTTTATGATGAAAATGATAATATTTATGAACATTGTTGTGCGAATAGCAGATTTTGGGGTGCGAATAGTAAAGTGCTTGGGTTAGTATTAACAAATAATGGACAAAGCGAACATAATTTAATTCCCTTTAGGCTTAGGCGGAGATGTATTGGGCGGAGAAGTGGGACAGACTTAGAAAGGGATAAGAGATACCAAGCCCCTCTTAATTCCAAAATTTGGCACTTCCTCCCACTCGCTCCCCTAGTATGTCGTTTCCGCTTTGTTTCTGCTAGGGATTTCGTAACTTGCCTGTCTCCTCCCTCCTACGATTTCTCATTTTCTCAGCAGGTAGAAGGTTGGATCAACTCCCTTTATCTTGCCACCAACACCTCTTCTTGGTGGTGGCCGATTTTGGAAAGGATATATAACAACGAAAGACTGGTTTGAGCATCCTATATAGCAAATAGAGCTGTCACTTTAAACCGAAAATCATAAACTGAATTGGAACTGAACCAGAACCACAAATAACGACCAGACCGAACCGTTCACGAATTATTCGGGTTTCGCTTTGAATTTTGGAACCGCGAACAACATTGGTTAGGGTATAATTCTTTCATTTTATTATCCGGTCTGAAACCAAAACAAAAACCACAACATATAAGTCTCAAGTGGTTTTAAGATTTTTATACACGATCCGAACCAGAGTGCAACAAAAATGAACCGCAACACGTTTATTATTAATATTTTATAACATGTTTATAATATCTATACTTATTATTATTAGTGAAACTGCTACGGTTTGAACCCAAAGCACAATCGCATCAAAGGGAGTTAATTTTTGACTGAACAAACAACACCAAAATTGTACGATGTGGTTTGACATTAGTGTGGTTTTGAGTCGGTTTTTGCGATGCAGTTTCGGTTTTTATATAGTTATATAATGTTTTTTAAATTTTACTCATATATTTTTCTGAAATATTTTATTTCTAAAATATAAAAGGAATACAATAACTATTTAATAGTATTCATGAAAGACAAAAATAATTGTAGTTGATTGTTACAGTTGCGCATGTCGATTAGATGTCATGGAGATTCTACAAGCGTAGGAAGGCGACAAATACTTGCCCACCAATCGTTGAAGAAACTGTTGAGGAGCACGCAACTTAATTATTCATATTTTAATATTGGTTTGAGTTTTACTATTTGCATGTCGTTTTTATTTCATTCTGCCAAATTTGATTTTGGTTGTAGTTGGAACCGAACTGGCCGTTAGTGGCTGGTTTTGTTTTGGTTCTTGTTGAGTTGTAATAAGAACCGTTGACACGACGGTTCCAAATATTATGCTGGGACCAGAACCGGAACCGGAACCGATCAAATCAAATAAGATTTTGGTTCTAATTTGAAGAACTGTTACCTTAACAATTCGTTTCATGATTTTAGTAGAGCCAGAACCGAACCGAAACTGTGACAGCTCTAATAGCAAATCACTAATTTCTCCTTTATTTCCCCACTATAAGACATTTTCCTTCTCGTTCCCTATTCTTTATGCAAATAATGTTTAACCTAAAATAATTTTAGAGATTTGGAGGGAAAGCAATTTCAATTTTGTAAGTGAAACTTCATGGTGGTATGTAAACTAATACTTATATGGGAGGGGATAATTAGGGGTTTGAATTTATGTTCTAAAAAATATTAGGGCTAATTTTGGGACTTTTTATTTGGATGTCAATTATGAATTTTTATGTATGTATATATATATATATATATATATATATATATATAAAATTGTCGCAGAATGAATGACATGTAAGTTAATTTTAGGAAGCTTGTGAAGAAATTTAGTAGAATTGATGGGGTTTTGATGCGAAACATGCTAGAGTTGGTGAAAATCATATTTATGACTATTATTAGTAATGAGTATGTTGTCCAACACAGAAAAATTTACTAGAAAATCTTGTTATATGGGTGTAAATGCAGTTTTTGTTCTTAGGAATGCTGTCATAAAAGAAAATTGTTGAAAAGTTCATATTTTGTTTCTAGGACTATTCTACTTTGAAGAAAATTTCTAAAATTACAATTTATACGTATGAGGCTGTTGTTTTTCCTATGTCAGGGGTTATTTATATAGATTGATGTCATTTTCAAATATACCTCGTATAATCATTATTAGCTATGAGTTTTCTTAACTTATATAATTGATTTACTTCATATTATTGTTTAATTTATGATGGTTTTGCTGAAATTGAGTGTTTATGGACTTTTGGATAAAATTTATTAAAGCAACTGGTTGTAAAAGGTTGTGATTCATCTTTACGATAATATTAAGGCTCCATATTATGGATTGTTGAGTGTATGTCAATATAAAACCTATGTAGTGAAGAAGATGTCTAGGCGATAATAGAAGCATTTATATAAATTGGGAGTTCTTGCATTCTCAGTTTTCCAGGTAATTATGAGATTATTGAAGGGGCAATTGAATTTGGTTTACTATTTTTAGAAACCCAGCTTTGTTTGCCATTTTAATTAGATAATATAAATGGAGATTTCGTACATGTTAGGCTTATTTGAAATTGTGAAGTTATGAAGGCAAAAGTGGTGGGAATTTAATATTTTTTTATGTTTTGAAGACCATCTTAATTAGTTTTCTCCTACGATAAACACTAAGTTGAAATCTCCTAAAGAGTCAATGTTGAGTCTATTAAACAATGCAACATCAATTTAAAGAGTGCTTGTTTACATATACTAAGAAGAATGACGTTTCAGGATTGATACGATGACACACCAAAGAAAGAAGAAAAAAGAGAGAAACTTATTGTGGGGATTACCTTTTTAATTTATGTTTTATTTTCAAGTATTTTCATTATGGACATCATTATTAACTTTATAACAACTTATTTTTTGCATTTGTACTGAATTATTGAACTTATATAAGCTCACAATTTATTATCACTGGTAAATAATATTACCACTATTGATTGAGGGGATGAATAGATATATATAAGATATAAAAATGAAAGAAATATGGGTTCACTACAATATTTTTAGTCTTTACCAACACCTCACTTGACAACAGTTATAAAAATGTTGGCTAAACTTTGTTAGAGAACAGTTTATACGCGTTGCAATAGGTTTACATCTTCAGACAACACTTTCTGTGCAACATTTAAAAACTGTTCTCTAATCCCTTATAGGGAACATTTTTGAAATGTTGTCCTTGAGGATTCACTTTAGGCAACAATTATCATAAGTTGTCTTTTTAAAAATTAATTTGCAATATTTTAAAAGTGTTGCCTAAAGATTACTTTAAGATTAACAAAAAATATTATTCTCCCACACCAAATTATTACTTTAAAAATTATTTTTATAAAAATAATATTTCTAAAACGTACACAAACCCTTGATAATCCTTTCCCGACTCCACACTACAAAATATTTATTTAATAGCCACGTTTTTTGGCGACACTTGTTCAATCGTGGCTGATTATTTTGATATTGACAAATTTTTGTTAAGAATCGTGGCTATTGATGTATTGTTTACAAAAACATATTTCAATTTGCGAACACTACAACAAATATGAACATCGACCACATTTTTGAGGTTTTGTTAAAAATCGTCGTTGTTAGTTTTCTATATAGCGACACTTTTCCATATAGCGACCTTGTTAGATTTTTAAATTTTGTTAAAAATCGTGACTCCACATTTATTGCGACGTTTTTAAAAGGGTCGTTGTTAGTTTTCTATATACCTACCCAGGATTTTAATTAACTTATATTGGAATTTTAATTTGTTGGAGTTGTGGAACACTTCCGGTCCTCTTGTTTCTCACACCGGGTTTGCCCACATGAGCTTAGAGGAATCGAAGTGTGAATCCCTCCGACATATCCGGCGCCGCCGACAGCGGGGGTTCGGGGGCGGCAGCCCACGACGGAGGTCCCGTTGTCCGGACAACGGGCAGGGGTCCAGGGGACAGCGTCCCCAATGGGGGCTCAGGGGCAACACCCCCGAAACAAAATCAGTTTTGGGTTTCCCGGGTGTGCGGATATCTGCCCGTTTTCCATTCGAATCGATATTTAATTACCTTAATTCCCCGAAACAAAAATAGTGACTCCATATTTAATTAACTTAATTACCCTAGCCGCAATCTTTTTCACAGGTTCAACATCACTTCAGCCGCACTCTGGAACATCGCTTAATTTCTTCCCCGATACCTAGTGCCAAGCTTCTCTTCCCCGACGCGACGACAGGCTTCTTCCCCGGGAGCAGCTGTTGCACCGCCTGCATCTTCTTCCCCGTCGACGCCGACGTGCAAAATCTTCTTCCCCGTCGACGATGACAGTCCGATTGCACCGACCTAGCTTCTTCCCCGTCGACGCCGACAGTCCGATTGCACCGAACCGACGACGAAATCCGTCGGAATTTCTCCATCGGATACCAAGCGCAGGGTTCTTGCACATTCTTCCTCTGCATATCTTGTGCTACCGTTCTCCCTATCGCTGAGGTATACCCCTTCTCCTGCATATCTTGTGTCCGATACCTAGCCTGTTTGATTCCATTTTTCATGTGCTTAAATTGTGAAATGTTGAGGGATGAGATTCCATTCTTCCTGTATGTTGTATGTGCTTGTTGTAGGTGTTTTTGTGTGTTGTTGTGTTGTATGTGTTGTATGTGTATGTGTGTGTGTGTGGTGTGTTGTATGTTGTATGTGTGTGTTGTAGGTGTTTATGTGTGTTGTTGTTGTGTTGTATGTGTGTGTGTGTGGTGTGGTGTATGTTGTATGTGTGTGTTAGTGTTGTGTGTGTGTGTTTGTGTGTGTGTGTTGTATGTGTGTTGTAGGTGTGTTTTTGTGTTTGTTGTTATTGTGTTGTGTTGTGTGTGTGTGTAGGTGTGTGTTGTATGTATGTGTTTTATGTGTGTTTGGAATGTGTGTGTTGTATGTGTGTGTGTGCGTTGTTGTGTTGTATGGGTGTGTGTTATAGGTGTGTGTGTTGTTGTATAAGTGTGTGTGTGTGTGTTTATTGTGTTGTATGTGTTTGTGTGTGTTTGTGTGTTGTATATATATGTGTGTGTTTGTTGTTGTTGTGTTGTATGCGTGTGTGTGTTTGTGTGTGTTGTATATATATGTGTGTGTTTGTTGTTGTTGTGTTGTATGCGTGTGTGTGTGTGTGTTTGTGTGCGTTGTATGTGTGTATCTGTGTTGTTGTTGTGTTGTGTGTGTGTGTTGTGGTGTGTGTTGTATGTGTGTTAGTATGTTGTGTGTTGTGTGTGTGTGTTTGTGTGTTAGTGTTGTATGTGTGTTGTAGGTGTGTTTTTGTGTTTGTTGCTATTGTATTGTATGTATGTGTGTGTGTTTCTGTGTGTTGTATGTGTATGTGTTTGTGTGTGTTGTATGTGTGTTTGGAATGTGTGTGTTTGTGTGTGTTGTATGTGTGTGTTGTATGTGTGTTTGGAATGTGTGTGTTGTATGTGTGTGTGTTGTTGTTGTTGTGTTGTAGGTGTGTGTGTTGTTGTGTGTGTGTGTGTGTTTGTTGTGATGCATGGTGTATGGTGTATGTGTGTGTGATATAGCTTCTCTCTCTCATATTATTTTTCAGACACATAAATTATCTTGCAATATTTTATACTAATTAATGGTTTTCTTTTCAACATATCAGTGAAGAGCACATGCAGTTCGCTGAATTTCAGCGTGTTGGATCCCTAGTTTGATATGGGCTAGGTTCACTAAATTAGGATCTTGTGACCCATCATGTATAGCCAGGGTCATAGTTGTGTCCTAGAGTCTAGGCCAAGTCCTTAGGATCAACACTGCATGGACTAACCATCATCAGACTGCCAGAGACTCAAGACTAGTTTTTCTAAAGACTCAGTAAAATGAGTTCGACGTTCGTCGAACTCAGGTCGACGATAGTAGTGCTCAGCTCGACGATCTCAGAGAAAATTCTCTGAGCTGAGCTCGACGAACTTGATTCTTTGGTCGACAATCTTTGGACTCTACTTTCAGCATTCTAAGTCCAGACTTTGTTCTCTAGACTCAAGTAGACGAACTTAGTTCTTAGCTCGACGATTCTAGATCTCTGATTGACGATCTCTGGATTCTCTACTTCAACTTCTTTAAGCCAGAAGCTTCTAAATATTCTAAGTCCAGAATCATCTTCAGTAGATGAATTCAAGATTCTCAGCTCGACGAACTTTGTCCACTTTGACAAGTGTTATGAAGCAGCAATTAGTGGTCCTCAGCTCGACAAAATCAATTATCAGCTCGACGAACTCCATGCACAGAAAAGGCAAAGTTTTTAGAGTATGCAGTTCTACTCTCTGCTCGACGATCTTGGAACTCAGCTCGACGAATAGAAGCCATCTAGTCGACGAACACAGCTTCTCAGCTCGACGAACTGTGGACTCAGCTCGACGACTTCTGACATCTGTTCGACAAATTCAGACTTAGTCATCTCCATCCTTCTGTCCCTTTTCTTATGCAATAATTCATGAGTAATTAATGCTAATATATTCTCTGAATATAACTGTTAGATGGAGCATTGATTATGGTCTTCTCCAGGATTATTGCTTGTCATTTTTCTATTGGACAGTTGGGGAAATAAATCAATGCAGATTATTTCCAAGGACGTCAGCAATTAATGCAGAAGAATTCAAATTTCAAATGGAGAAATTATATCAAAAATATAAAAGGGTTTTTTAATCATCTTCTACATAGAGAGAGACGATACATACAGAATACAGTCAGTCTGGAACAAGATTTTCCCTACTCTCTCAAGACTGAACTCTGATACAAAAAAAGCCATATAACTGAAGAACATCAGCTATCTGAAGAAGAAGAACACAAAATCAAAATCAAGAGTCTTCTATCTTCAATACTCCAGGACACTTCAAAGGACAGCTACAACTCTATCTGTCAAAGAAGTTCCGGAACAGCTGCTGATCAAGGCTGAACTACTGAAGGCCTATCACCCTGCAGTAAGGCTCTATCTTCCTAAACCATTCTATACCTCAGTGGGAGCCTTTGCTAAAATCAATATCCATAAGTACGTCTTCTCAGTTGTATATTGAGAAAGAGAAGACAATATCATCTCTCACCCCCCTCCCCCACTGTATACAGGGTTATAACTCCCTTCAAAAGTTATTCTTGGTTACAAGTCACCTGACCAAAAGACTAGGGTTTTGGTTTTTGAGCACCTGATCAAAAGCTCATTGGTGTCAGGCACTTGATCAAAAATCTGAGTGGATTCCTACCAGGGTGCTAGAAGAGTGGATGTACCCAAGTTTAGGGGAACCACTATAAATTCTTGTGTTGTCTGGATTGCCCTTTTCTTTTGTTTCTTGTTGTGGCTCTGTTAGTTGTTAGATTTGTTGTTTATGTTTTTAATCATATTCCTGCACTAGATAAAATCAAGTGAAAATTTGATAAACCCTGAATACTCTATTCACCCCCTCTATAGTTTTCCTGATCTAACAGCTCACTTTCAATTGGTATCAGAGCTTGGATTCCTTGGTTGTACAAGCTAACCCTTGAACCAAAGATCCTGTGTTAGATCAGATTTACTCTCTTATCTTTATTGTTATTTAGATTATATGTACAACAATGACACAGAACAAAGACTATACAAGCACTAGACCTCCAGTATGCAATCTAAATAGGTTTGCAATCTGGAAGGTAAGAATCAAATTGTATATGAACTCTATTGATGAAGGTATATACAACTCTATTTTGACAGGTCCTCCTCAAGCATCTACTTCTGCAACATCTTCAAGCACCACTGTAGTTCCACCACCTGAGTGGACTGAGGCCCAGAGAAAGACAAAGATTGTTGATGCCAAGACAATGAATATACTGGCACAAATAATGTCAGATGATATCTTTGAAAAAATGGTTGAATGAACCTCAACCAAAGCCATCTGGGACTCCTTAAATCAAATGGTGGCTGGGTCAGCAGATGAAAGGAAGGACATGAGATCAAATCTCATATCCCAATATGAGAATTTCAAGAAGGAGGAAGCTGAATCAGTAGCTGACATGTACAATAGGTTAAGCTCAATCATCAATGAGCTGAAAACCTTGGACAAGGACATCACCCTCAAGAGGTGAATGATAAAATACTTATGTGCTTCCCAAGCTCATGGGATTCAAGGATCTGTCCCATCAAGGTGACCAGAGCCTAAATGAGATTTTCACTGAATCTCTCTTAGGCAAGCTTAAGTCCTATGAATAGATGATAAAATCCAGAGAGACAGCTGAGCAAAGAACACCTCCTCCAGCAAGAAAAGAACACAACATTGCATTCAAGGCTGCTGAGGAGACAGAAGCTCCAATAATAAATGAAGAGTTGTTGGGTCTACTTGCCAAAAGATTTTACAAGATGATAAGAAAAGATTTTAGGAAGAAGTCATCCAGGCAGGACGACAAACCAAGATATGACAAAACACCAACTAAAGAAGTGGTGTGTTTTGGTTGCAGGAAACCTGGGCACTTCATCTCTGAGTGTCCAGAGAATCAGAAGAAGGAGAAGAGAAAAGAGAAAGATACCAGAAGACAGCACAAAAACAGGCCCTACTCCAGCAAATATAAGAAGAAGGAGAAAGGCTTTGTTGCTGAATCCTGGGGTGAAACTGAGGATGAATCAACATCTTCCAGCTCCAGTGAAGATGAAGAAGAGGCAAGGGTCAAAGAGGTTTGCCTCATGGCCATTGATGCTTCCAGGAGCCATTCAGAAGAAGAAGATTCAAACAATGAAGCAGTTTCAGATTCTGAAGCTGATAAGGTATTATCTTCTTTTGATTATAGTTCTGAATTATTTAAATAAGAATTTAAAACTATGTGCATAGATTTAATTAACTCAGAAAAGGAAATCAAGACTCTTATGGAAAAACTAAGAAACCTAGAGAATGTTAATTATGAAAATAATAAGTTAAAGGATGAATTAACCTTAGCTAATGAACAAATCATATTATTAAAAACTGAGTTATGTGAGGCTAAATAACTTGAGGAAACTCTCAATGGGAGAAGCCTCAAGTTGATGGACATCACAAGCACTATAAATGTCAGGCTTAATGGCAAGCTAGGCTTGGGTGCTTCATCAAGTCCCATCCTCAAGAAAAATATTCTGACTACCCCCATTAAATTTGTTTCTGCTAAAGGGAAAGAGAAAATAAACAATAAACCAACCTTAGATCAAATCCTAAAATCAATAGATCAGAACAACAAAAATCAGAAAACTGCTAAAAACAAGGTTCAACAGAATTCGTCGAACTCAAATCGACAAAATGTTGCCAGTTCGTCGAACCCAGATCAACGAACTCTGAACGAAAACTATAGCTATAATTATTCGTCTAACTGCGATCGACGAACTCTGTATAGTTCGTCGAGCAGAGGTCGACGAACGTGGGGCACAAAAAATGAATATGTTCATTCTCTGGGCAGAGATCGACAATCTCATCCCAATTCGTCGAACTCTGGTCGACGAACACATAGAAATTCGTCGAACCCAGAAAGACTTAACAAGAATGTTAATTATAACATCAATTCTAATAATTATAGAAAACCATTTAATCCTATAGCTGATTGGGTTATACCACCTAGAAGATATCACCCTCTAGGATATAAATCTCAACCTGAATTTTCTGTTATATCCAGTTTCTCTTATCAGCAAAACAAAGGACCCAAGGTAACCTGGGTCAAGAACAATTAATTGTTTTCATTATAGGTAAAGAGCTGTCCAGTAAATGATCAAACATGGTACCTGGACAGTGGATGCTCCAAACATATGACTGACAACAAGGACAACTTAACCAACTATAAGTTTATGCCAGGACCAAAGGTAATCTTTGGTGACTCCAAATGTTGCCAGTCTGAAGGTTTTGGAGAAGTGAAGATTGGAGCAGTCACATTCAAGAAAGTGACTTATGTCAGTGGTCTCAATCATAACCTCATCTCTATAAGCCAGTTATGTGATGAAGGTTATTAGGTACACTTTAACTCATCTTCTTATACTATTGCTAATAAAGAAAAACAAACTGTTTTAATTAGGAATAGATAAGGTAACATATACTTAGTTGATTTCCTTTCTGTCAATTCTGACATCTACTTACTCAATATAACTAGTAATCAGAATGATTTATGACATAAAAGGCTAGGTCATGTAAACTTGAAAAACATTATTAGGCTATCAAAAGACAATCCTGTGAGAGGTCTACCTTCTGGTCCCTACAAGAAGGAAGGTCTCTGCAGTGCTTGTCAACTAGGCAAGCAAACTAAATCTAGCTTTAAATCTGTTAATAAAAGTGATTTACCTATGATTTTGTATTTGCTACACATGGATCTCTTTGGACTCATTGCTGTATAAAGCCTTGGAGGGAAATCCTACACCTTAGTTATTGTGGATGTCTTCTCAAGGTTCACTTGAGTATCCTTTCTGAGATCTAAGTCAGATACCTTTAAGGTTCTTACAGATTTTCTCAGGACCATACAGACTGAGTTCTCTACTCATATTGCATTGATCAGAATGGATCATGACACAAAGTTTGAGTCTCTTCTTATGCATGAGTTCTGTGAGAAGGAAGGTATCGGGCATTGCTTCTCAGCTCCTAGAACTCCTCAACAAAATGGGGTGGCTGAAAGGAATAATAGGACACTCATTGAAGCTGCAGGTACATTACTTGCAGATTCTTACATGCCCCTAACCTTTTGGGCAGAGGCTATAAGCACAACAAACTATGTCCTGAACAGGAGCCTGATACATAAACTGAAAAACAAGACTCCCTATGAATTACTTAAAGGAAAGAAACCTAAAATCAACTATTTTAAAGTGTTTGGATGTATATGTTATATTCACAACAATAATAAAAGATACATTAGAAATTTTGAGGCTAAGGCTGAAGAGGGAATTTTTCTAGGATATTCCCAAGTAAGCAAAGCCTATAGGGTTTTTAATAAATCATCTCTAAAAATTAAAGAAACCATTCATGTTACATTTGATGAAACTAACATGTCTTGCAAGGAGAAAGAGATTTCTACCAATAGCACTTTGTAGGTACCTCACTTGTGTGAGAATTTGGATGGTCTAACCCTCACCCAAGAGGCTCCAACACATCCTTCTCCACAAGCTGAAGAAGAAAGTGAAGAAGAAGTCTAACTGGAAGCAGTTGAACCTTCTCCAACAGCAAACATAATTCCACAAGAGGAATTAATCCAAGATACTGTTGCACAACCAACTTCACCCACTAACTTTGTCACACTAAGGGATCACCCCAGATCCCAAGTGATTGGAGACATGCCAGCAGGTGTACAGACAAGACATCAACTCAATCAAGACTTGATGCATGCCTGTTTTCTCTCTCAAGTTGAACCTCTATCCATCCATGATGCTGAGCAAGATCCCCACTGGATCATTACAATGCAGGAGGAATTAAACCAATTTGAGATATGTAGAGTTTGAGATTTGGTTCCAAGACCCAAAAACAACTCAGTCATTGGAACCAAATGGGTGTATATAAATAAACTAGATACCCATGGTGTAATTATGAGAAACAAGGCTAGGCTTGTTGCTCAAGGTTATAGGCAAGAGAAAGGGATTGACTATGACCAAACATTTGCACCAGTTGCAAGGTTGGAGGCCATCAGAATTTTTCTGTCCTATGCAGCATATAAGAAATTCAAGGTATATCAGATGGATGTGAAGAGTGCATTTCTGAATGGAGTGCCTAAAGAAGAGGTTTATGTTGAACAACCTCCAGGTTTTGTCTCTCCAACTTATCTCCCTCATGTATTTAAATTACATAAAGCTTTTTATGGTTTAAAGCAAGCTCCAAGAGCTTGGTATTAGACCCTAGATAGCTTGTTGTTAGAGCATAAATTCATTAGAGCCATAGTAGATAAAACACTATTCACTAGACATCATAAGGACTAAACTTTAGTAGTACAAATTTATGTGGATGACATCATATTTGGATCTACTGATTCCAAATTATGCAAGAGGTTTTCTGACCTCATGCATTCAAAATTTGAAATAAGTAGCATGTGTGAGCTCTCCTACTTCCTTGGTCTCCAAGTGAAGCAGTTGCCTGATGGCATCTTCATCTTTCAAGCTAAGTATGCTAAAGAGCTTATAAAGAGGTTTGGGATGATTGATGCTTCAACAAAGAAAACACCTATAGCTACTAATGCTGTGATTGACTATGATGCACATGGGAAACTTGTGGATCAGAAATTATATAGGGACATTATTGGGTCCCTACTATATCTTACAACAAGAAGACTTGATATCATGTTTGCCACATGCCTTTGTGCTAGGTTCCAAGTGAACCCAAAAGAATCTCACCTAGTCTTCTTAAAAAGATTTTGAGATATATAAAGAGTTGTCCTAGTCTAGGCCTATGGTATCCTGCTGAGTCAGAATTTGATTTAACTGGATTTTTAGATGCTGACTTTGCTGGATACAGGGTTGATAGAAAAAGCACCTCAGGGAGTTGTCAGTTCCTTAGTATGAGGTTGGTATCCTGGTTTTGTAAGAAACAGTCATCTGTATCCACCTCAACTGCTGAAGCAGAATATATTGCAACAGGTAGTTGTTGTTCTCAGATGCTGTGGATCCAAAACCAACTCCTAGACTATGAATTAAACTTAAATAATTCAACTCTCTTTTGTGATAACACAAGTGCTATAGCAATATCACAAAATCCAGTCCATCACAGTAGGACTAAACATATAGACATTAGACATCATTTCATTAGAGAGTGTGTGGACAAAAACAAAATTAATTTTATCTATATCTACACTGATTTACAAAGAGCTGATATATTCACCAAACCTCTAGATGAGAGAAATCACTTATTCTTTATAAATCAGCTTGGAATGATCAATGGAGAAGACTTAGTTTAATTTCTGTCTGCACTCGACGAATTTTCCAAAGTTCGTCGAACGAAACTAGACAAACTATGGCAAGTTCTTGAGATATTCGTTGAACGGAGGTCGACGACCTCTCTGTGAGTGAAGTTGTTTTCGTCGAACGGAGATCGACGAATCCACTTCAGAAAACTTTCATCGAACGAATCTCGATGAAATGTCTTCAGATCTTCAGGCGGAGTTTGACGAATTATTTTAACTATCGATTATTTCATCGATCTCAGGTCGAAGAATTTATTAATTTTCGTGGAATGGAGTTTGTCTATTCATATTCTGGAAAACCTTACATCTAGGTTTTCTTCGACCTCTGTCCCGCGCTTTCTGTTCCCTTTGCACTTGATCGTCGTTTTCTCTCTTGCAGGTGATCTCATGGCGATTCAAGCAGGAACCCTGGCTGCGATGAAGTTCGACACCGGCTTCGATGTCGACTTTGATTCTTTCTAGCATTCAGACCCGATTTTTCTGAATATTCTGGAACTTCTGGAAGAGCAGCATCTGAAGAATCTGATGACAACAAGGATCAAATTATCTGGAATAGAGATTAGAGAATGGGTCTATACATCATCAACAACAGAGGAGAATACCATGATTGGCACTATTACGGGTAACACTATCTCTCTCTCCTGCCGTATTAACTGGAATATTTGGATTGAATAATAGAGAAGAAGAACTGGAAATAGATTCTGAGGAATATGACATGATGTTGAGTTTGATGGGGTTACATTGGAGATAACCCCCAATAAATTGTTGAAGAAACATTTATCTGCAGAATTCAAGTTTCTGGCAGATATTGTTGGGAAAGTCTTGCTAGGCAAGCACACTGCACATGATTACATTACCAGACATCAGTTTTTGGTCATGTGTGCAGTGATTAATAAGAAGCAAGTGAATTGGGCACAAATAATTTTTGATCTAATAAAGATAAATAATAATAATAAGGAAGTTTGCTTTGGAAGGATCTTAGGGATCTTCTTAAAGGAAAATGCTGCTGAATCACTGTTCTCCCCGACCGTATTCATAAATGCCAGCAAAAGCCTAACCTGTGCATTGTTTGGCAGGTGGGAGAGGACTATCTCCAAGCCCTCTAAGGCTTCAACCTCTTCCACCACAGCTTTTGAGAGCACAAGGGCTGCTAGAGCCACTCCCTACCCTACTGAAGAGATCATACCCTCACAATCATCTCTTCCAGCCATCCAAATTCCAATCTCATCCACAATCCATCCCATCCTTCCTACTCCCACTCCTCCATCTTCCCCCATCCATACCTCTCCAACCCATACTCATCTTCCTACCCCTCCTCCATCTCCACAAGCAACTCCTCCTCAAACTCTTCATGCTTCACCAGCTCCCTCACCACCATTATCCCCTCTTCCCACACATTTATCTTCCATACCTTCATTCAACCTACTTTCCTCTCCCCTCCATACTCCCTCTCCTATTGATGAGCCAATGCAAGATGTCATCCCTCCATACTCACCAACATCTACCATCCCTCCAGATGCTTCCACCTCAATACCTTCTGTAACACCTTCTGCCACTCCAACATTGGACCCCTCCATCATCTCTTCTGTCATTACCCTCCTCACACCCCTTCTCAAAAATCTAATAGTAGAGGCCATTACACCTCTTGCTACTTCTATTACTACCCTTTCTGCCCAAATCTCTGCCCTCACTGTTGTCCCCTCTTCATTTAGGGGCCTGGCTCCAGTTATAATTGAAACCAGGTAGGGGGAGATGCTTGATGAAGAAGCTGCAGCAGCTCCAGCAGTAGCAGCAGTTCCAGCAATAATAGCTCCAGCTCCAGCAGTTGCAGAGGCAGTAGCAACAGCAGATGATACAGATTTTATTGATTTTATTGAGACTGACATGGATATAGAAGAGTCAGCTCTAGAAGAGATAATTACTGTTGGTGATTTCATCATTAATCCCACGGTAGATTTAGAATATTTGTTGAAAATTTTTGATACTGCATTTTTGAGCTTCCCTCCAGCAGATTACACTAAGCCATCTTTGACTATTGTTTCATATTCTTCCCTTTCAGTCCTAAAGTTGCCAAGCAACTAAGAGACGGTTTTGTTATTCCAGAGCCTGCAGTCATGCCATCCTCTCCAGAAGCTATTTATGCCCCCAGTTTTGTAATGGATGACTCTCCAATGCTAGATCTTGATGTCTTGATCTTGGCTGACATTGAAGAAGAGAATAAGGCAGCTGCTGAAGGCACTGTCAGAGTTAGTTCTCCAGTTCATGTTGAAGTTTCTCCTCCAGCTCCATCTAAACCTAAGAAACCTATTATTTCTGCTGAGGCCCTGAAGCCTTTAAATGATATATATGATAATCCTCAGGAATCTGATGATGATGATGATAATGAGGATGAGGATTCTGATGATGAACCCAAGAAGAGGCCAGCATCTAAGAAAAGGAAAGCTCCTCCTCCTCCTGATCCTAAGCCAAATCCAGCCAATGACACTCCATACTATATCCTTCAGAAGATAACTCCATATAAAGGGATGCCAGTTTGGATATGGTTATCCAAGAATGAGCAGAAAAAGAGAAAGAGAAGCAGAAGATACTCCCCTCCTCCAACTCAAAAATATAGAAGGGACCCTCCTCCTCCTCCTCCTCCAGCTGGTGGTGCTTCAGGCACAACTTTCCAGAGGTCTACCCAATTCCAAATATATCAGAGACATCAAGGGAGATCCTCTTCATCTGGAAGTAGCCAGCACAGATATTATTCCTCTAGCAAGCAGCATCAACCCCAACAGTAGCAACATCAGCAACAGTAACAACAAACATTTCCTGAACATCAAAAAAGCTGAAATTCCCAAGAGACCAGCTTCTCCTCCTGTACCATATGAAGATCCTGAAACAGGTACTTCAGCTAGGATGGTCAGGTTCCAAGAACTTGTTGGCCTCTCAATGATCAACAAAGTCAGAGCTGAAGAAAGGATCCATCAGAATATACAACCATGTCAAAGTACAGGAAAGAAGAGCTAAAAAGGTTTGATAAAGCTGATAAGATTTTTAATGTTGATGATTATATGAAGTTGCACCTAGAAGCAGTAGTCCCCAGAGCCACATCTTTGAAGATTATATGGGATGCTGATATGACAATAACTAGAGTGCAAGTTGCTAATCCTAATAGAGAAATTATCTTTACCCAGCCTGGAGAGAAAGGTAAAGAAGTAAAGCCCCAAGAGAAGAAACAAAAGAAATGAGCTCTGAACTGTTTAATTTCTGTTATGTTTATAACTTCTTTCTTATTTCTGAACAAAGCCTATCTGTATATATATATCTGCTGCATATGTTCATTTTTCTCTGCAAATATATGTTTTCCTGCTTTGTTTATTTTCAGTTTAGTCTGAGTCAGTAATTAGTGACCTCACCCAAATAGGGGTAGATTGTTGGATCCCTAGTTTGATTTGGGCTAGGTTAACTAAATTAGGATCTTGTGACCCATCATGTATGGCCAGGGTCATAGTTGTGTCCTAGAGTCTAGGCCAAGTCCTTAGGATCAACACTGCATGGAGCAGTCATCATCAGACTGTCAGAGACTCAAGACTAGTTTTTCTAAAGACCCAGTAAAATGAGTTTGACGTTCGTCGAACTCAGGTCGACGATAGTAGTTCTCAGCTCGACGATCTCAGAGAAAATTCTCTGAGCTGAGCTCGACAAACTTGATTCTTTGGTCGACGATCTTTGGACTCTACTTTCAGCATTCTAAGTCTAGACTTTGTTCTCTAGACTCAAGTCGACGAACTTAGTTCTCAGCTCGACGATTCTAGATCTCTGATCGACGATCTCTAGATTCTCTACTTCAACTTTTTTAAGCCAGAAGCTTCTAAATATTCTAAGTCCAGAATCATCTTTAGTCGATGAATTCAAGATTCTCAGCTCGACGAACTTTGACCACTTTGACAAGAGTTATGAAGCAGCAGTTAGTGGTCCTCAGCTCAATGAAATCAATTATCAGCTCGACGAACTCCATGCATAGAAAAGGCAAAGTTTCTAGAGTATGCAGTTCTACTCTCTGCTCGACGATCTTGGAACTCAGCTCGACGAATAGAAGTCATCTAGTCGACGAACACAGCTTCTCAGCTCGACGAACTATGGACTCGGCTCGACGACTTCTGACATCTGTTCGACGAATTTAGACTTAGTCATTTCCATCCTTCTGTCCCTTTCCTTATGCAATAATTCCTGAGCAATTAATGTTAATATATTCTCTAAATATAACTGTTAGATGGAGTATTGATTATGGTCTTCTCCAGGATTATTGCTTGTCATTTTTCCATTGGAAAGTTGGGAAAATAAATCAATGCAGATTATTTCCAAGGCCGTCAGCAATTAATGCAGAAGAATTCAGTTTTCAAATGGAGAAATTATATCGAAAATATAAAAGGGTTTTTAATCATCTTCTACATAGAGAGAGACGATACATACAAAATACAGTCAGTCTGGAACAAGATTTCCCCTGCTCTCTCAAGACTGAACTCTGATACAAAAAAGAAGCCATTTACCTGAAGAACATCAGCTATCTGAAGAAGAAGAACACAAAATCAAAATCAAGTGTCTTCTATCTTCAATACTCCAGGACACTTCAAAGGACAACTACAACTCTATCTGTCAAAGAAGTTCCTGAACAGCTGCTGATCAAGGCTGAACTACTGAAGGTCTTTCACCCTGCAACAAGGCTCTATCTTCCTGAATCATTCTATACCTCAGGAGGAGCCTTTGCTAAAATCAATATCCATAAGTCTTCTCAGTTGTATATTGAGAAAGATAAGATAATATCATCTCTCACCCCCCCCCCCCCCCCGCTGTATACAGGGTTATAACTCCCTTCAAAAGTTATTCTTGGTTGCAAGTCACCTGACCAAAAGACTAGGGTTTTTGTTTTTGAGCACTTGATCAAAAGCTCATTGGTGTCAGACACATGATCAAAAATCTGAGTGGATTCCTACCAGGGTAGTAGAAGAGTGGATGTACCCAAGTTTAGGGGAACCACTATAAATTCTTATGTTGTCTGGATTGCCCTTTTCTTTTGTTTCTTGTTGTGGCTGTGTTAGTTGTTAGGTTTGTTGTTTATGTTTTTAATCTTATTCCTGCACTAGATAAAATCAAGTGAAAATTTGATAAACCCTGAATACTCTATTCACCCCCCTCTAGAGTATTCCTGATCTAACAACTCACTTTCACAGCGAACTGGACGTGCAATTCACTTAATTTCAGCGAAGAACACATGCAGTTCGCTGAATTTCAGCAAACGGCACGTCCAGTTCGTTGAATTTCAGCAAAGATGCAAACTATTCTCTCTCAACATGCATGTAATATTTTAAGAAAAAACACTCAATTATTCTTTTGTAAATTTTGCTTTGATAATGTAACTCAATATAATGTTTTTTTGTTTAAATACCGCCATTTTTCATTATTCAAAAGATAAAATATGATAAAAAAGGATTGGATTTATTTGCCTCGTTATGATGAAGATTATATTAATGGTGTTAAATATTTCTTGGATATTGCGTTTAGTAAAGGGTTGTTTGAAGGAAAAGAGATTTTATGTCCATGTGTTGTTTGTTCCAATGGTATTTGGGGAAAAAAGATATGGTGTTTGACCATTTGATAAGTAAAGGATTTGTAAAAGGATGCAATGATTGGATTTATCATGGAGAGGATATTAAACGTATGGATCTTGATCAAGAAACTAATGATGATGTCTCATCTAATGATATCAATGGATTATTATTTGACACATTTAAAGATGTGTTTGAAGAAAATGGATTATACGAAGGACTAAATGAAGATGCAAAGAAGTTTTATAAGCTTATTGAGGAAGCAAATAAAGAATTATATCCTGGTTGTAAAAACTTCTCTACATTATCTTTTACTATTCACATGTATTTACTGAAATGCCTGCATGGATGAAGCAATGCATCATTCATATCTCCCGTAGAGTTATTGAAAAAGGCTATACCTGATTTGAACATCCATATCTCTTTTAATAAAACAAAGTCTATGATTAGAGACCTGGGATTAGATTATAAAAAGATTGATGCATGTCCTAGTAATTGCATGTTATTTTGGAAAGAACATGAGAAAGATGACAAATGCCATAATTGTGGCAAATCTCGTTGGATTCTACAACCTGAAGTGAATTGTGAGTCTGAGAGGGACTAAAAAGAGCCTAGTAAATTTCCATTTTTGAATAATTTGAGCGTATAAATTTCTAAGCGCGATACTAAGCTCCAGAAAATTGAGAAATCTTCAAATTTTATCACAAGATTCCCAAATTTTAATACATTCTTTAAGAGGGACTAAAAAGAGGCTAGTAAATTTTCCAAAATTTTCCGAGCAAATTTGAGCCTCTAAATTGGCCAAATAATTGTTATTTAGGATTTTAAAAATAACAAATCAATTCCAAAAATTCACAAAATTTTTCTGAATATTGCCCTCATTAAGGGGAATAATTTTTATGTTCAAAACATTTTTCCTATGAGCATAGATTAGCCCTCAGAAAATAAAATACAATTTTAGTTATAATATTATAATAATCATAAATATTATAAAATTATAACTTTTATAATTAATATTAACTTCTCTCCCCCGTACCGAAATACAACCTTGACGGGCCTTCTCTGCTGCCGGCCGGCCATGGCTCCGCCCCCTGCCAACTCTCCGGTTGCGGGCGCTCCCTCCGGCGGTGGTCCGGCGGCATGCCGCCGCCGACAATCGCCGGAGCTCTTTTTTTTGAACGGAGAGGAGGGGGTGTTGGCCGCAATGCTCCGGCAGCCGGAGCTTGCATACAACCCGTCCAAAAAAATGGGAGGAAGGATAGGAGAAGCTTTCCACCTTATTTCCAGGCTTTCGGGAGCTCTTGGCGAAGTTGCCATGATAAGTGGCGGAGGTGGCGGTGGAGCTCGACTGAGCTTTTTTTGATGAAGAAGAGCTCCAACAGGGGTGGTGGTGGCTTGTTTGAGCTTGGGGAGAGGAGTGCATTCCTCTGAGGCAAGGGGGTCCATTTTAAATGGGGAGGAGGAGCCCCTGTCTTCCTTCTATCAGTGTAGGACTAAATTCCCCATGGAGGAGATGTGGTTAAGCTTCTCCCAGCTGTAGGGACAACTGGCATCCTCTGAATGGAGGGTAGTACCATCTATGACCTAGGCTAGGCTAATAGCCATATGAGAAGAAGTGGTTTTATCCAATGGAAAGAGATGAAGAGAGAGATGGTTGGAGAGAGAAGGCTTTGGGCTTTTGATGCTCTTATTGGCTAACAAGGCAGCCACCACGTCTCATTTATGGCAAAAATAATGAGCCCATGGTGAGCTTGTTAAGGAGAGATGGATGGAGAAAGAAATGGACTTTTTAGGGGGGTTGACCAAAGTCAACCTTAGGGTGGGACCCCTATGTTGGTCAAAGTCAAAATAGGTCCAAGTCATTGGAGGTCGTGTCAAAGTTGGGGTGTCGTGTCACAATTGGTGTGCGCATACTTTTCAGTGCACGAATGTGATTGATTTGACCACAGATTGACCACTTGTCATCCAAACTAACCGGAATCAACTTCGTTGACTTTGTATTGATCATACAAATCCAATGTCACTGTCTGAGGTCAAATCAGAGTTTGTTTGTTAAATATTCAAAATCTGTGCGACGCGGTGCTCTAACGGTCAAAATGCTTATAATCATTGTTAGACTTTGAATTGCGATGTAACAAGTTCTGATGCGTTCGTATTGACTATACGAAGTCATAGGAACTGACAGAACTCAAATCGGAGTTCTCTAGATCAATATTTAAAAATCTCATTTTCGCGACGTTATACGAGGAACAACCATATCCACCATATGACCTCGGAATTCAACGGAATGAGTTCCAACGCACTCGTATTGACTATACTTGGCCATAGGAACTGACAAAACTCAAATCGGAGTTCTGTAGCTCGATATTAAAAAATCTCGTTTTCTCGACGTTTTATTAGGAACGACCATATCCACCATATGACATATGAATTCAATGGAATAGCTTCCAATGCACTCGTATTGACTATAAGAGGCCACTAGAACTGAAAGAACTCAAATCGGAGTTTTCTAGCTTGATATTCAAAATTCTCGTTTTCGCGACGTTTTACGAGCAACGACCATATCCACCATATGATCTCAGAATTCAACGGAATGGGTTCCGATGCACTTATATTGATTATACGAGGCCACGGGAACTGACAGAACTCAAATCAAAGTTCTCTAGCTTGATATTCAAAAAAAATCTCATTTTCGCGATGGTTTATGAGGAACGACCATATCCACCATATGATCTCAAAATTCAATGGAGTGGGTTTTGATGCACTCGTATTGACTATACGAGGCCACAGGAACTGACAGAACTCAAATCGGAGTTCTCCAGCTCGATACCCTGCCTAGTGTTGCCTCATACCGGGTCATGGGTAGAGGTTCAGGTCACTTTTATTGGGCCCATTAGGGTTTCAGGGGCCCAATAAAAGTAGGGATGTTACAATCTAATGAAAATAAATGGATTTTCATCCCCAAAAATTTGCTTAAAGTAGGGGAAAAAGTAACATACCTAGGGGAAGTGCTCAAAGTGATTTTCTCGGACGAGTGCTTCAGGTTCTCTTATATATTTACCTCGTCTGTAATTCAACCACAATATCTTGACCATCAGAATGGTCTTGTTGTGTAGATTCTTCACTTTATAATCTACTATGCTGGCCGGATCAAGTTGGACGGATCTATCTGACTGCAGCTGTACTGACGGTGTTGTTCGGGTTGCCGGAAAACTCACCTCAAGGAAGAGACATGAAACACATCATGGAGATTTACCAATTCTGGGGGCAGGACTAATCGATAGGCAACATGGCCAACACGCTCTATCACCTGATAGGGGCCCAAATAGCGGGGATCGAGTTTCTTTTGCTCCCTTAATCAGGAGACACCATGCATGGGCTTAATTTTCAAAAAAATATCATTTCTCCCACGCTAAACTCCACCGGTCGTTGCCACACATCATAATATTTGGCCTGCCGACTCTGCGCTTCCTGCATTCGCTCCTGGATTAGTCGTATTACTGATGTAGTATCATCAATATAAGCCACTCCTAAGGCTTCCGTGTCCTCATCTTGAGCTCAAGTCAGTGGAGTTTGGCAACGCCTTCCATACAAAGTATCGTACAGTGCCATCTTAATGTTGTACTGATAGCTGTTATTATAAGAAAACCTAACTAAAGCCCGTAGTTGTTCCCACGGCTCGTTATGCTCTACTATATATAGTCGTAGTAGATCCTCCCTCGTCCAGTTTGTCTCTTCCGTCTGCCCATCTGTCTGAGGGTGGAATGCTGTGCTAAAAGCCAACTTGCTCCCCAAGTATGCCTGCACCCACCTCCACTCCTTGGATGTGAAACGCCTATCACGATCCGACATAATGGACTTCGACACTCCGTGGAACCAGACCACGTGCTCTATGAATAATTTGGCAAGAACGTCAACTCCATTACCAAGTCGGTTTGGAACGAACCATGCTACCTTGGTAAGTCGATCCACAACAACCCATATAAAGTCATTTCCAGCATGGGATCGAGGTAAGCTGTGGTCAAAGTCCATGGAAATATCCTCAAATTTCAATTCTGGCATCGGTAGGGACTGCATTAGGCCTCCTGGATTGCGACATTCAGCTTTAACCCTTTGATAAGTCTGGCACTGGGCCACAAAGTTAGTGATGTCTCTTTTCATTCTTGGCCAGTATATAGTTCTGTGCATGTCAATATACATCTTAACCACACAAGGGGGAATAAAATACCTCGACTGGTGCGCTTCTTGAAGAATCTCATCTCAGATTCCTTCGGTAGAGGAAATAAACATGCGGTGCCCTAATTACAAGATTCCATCATGCAAGTCAAACTCCTCTTGCGTTCCTTCCTATAGGGACTGCATGATTTGGACCACTTCCGGATTGATCTTCTGAGCTTCTTGTATTCGATCCTGGATGTCGCACTGAATTTTCATCCAATATAGCTGTGTCTGGCACTCTTCCAAATCCCTACGAGCAACAAGAGTAATCTCTAAGTCTATCAAAGACTGAAACCATTCCCTTGGAATTTGCTCCATCCAGCTCCCGAACATCAGGGGTTGGCGGCTCAATGTGTCAGCAACCTTATTAGTCTTGTCAGGGTGGTACTGGAGAGCAAAATCATAATCATACAGCAATTCCAACCATCGCCACTACTGAAGGTTCAACTCTGTTTGAGTCAAGATGTATTTGAGGCTCTTATGGTAGGAGAAGATCTCGCATCTTACTCCGTACAAGTAGTGTCTCTAAATCTAGAGGGCGAAAACAACGACGCCCAACTATAGATCGTGGATTGCGTAATTCAGCTAGTGCTGCTTTAGCTGCACGCCCAACTATAGATCGTGGATAGCGTAATTCAGCTCGTGTGTTATTCAACTCGATCTTGGATGTCGCACTGAATTTTCAGCCAATATAGTTGTGTCTGGTACTCTTCCAGATCCCTACGAGCAACAAGAGTAATCTCCAAGTCTATCAAAGACTGAAACCATTCCATTTCAATCTGCTCCATCCAGTTCCCAACCATCATGGGTTGTCGGCTCAATGCGTCAGCAACCTTATTAGTCTTGTCGGGGTGGTACTAGAGAGCGAAATCATAATGTAACTCCCCATATCCGTCACATAGCATATAGCATTAGGTCCGGCCGGGGCCCGACGCCATATACCACAAACAGAACGAAGGGCTACGCAATGAAACCATCCTCCCAATAACCAACATCCTACACAGAGTACATTCTAGCGGAAGTATATTTAAAAGTTGCAAGAATAAGAACCCAACCAACAACATGAATGTCCACTACAATAACACAATAGGAATAAACGTACAAATACACAAGTACTTGGCCTTATGACCTTACAAGGGTTTACTTTAATCAAATAATGTCTTCCAAACCTCGGCATGCAGGCCGGTCATACATGAGAATAAAAGTAAACATTCAAATAAAGGACTTCGAGGGCTGGCTCAGCAACAAGGGCTTTTGCCCGCTATTTGCCACTCGGTTCCGCAGCACCTGCAGGCAACAATCCACCACGACTGACAGAATTACACAACATCACAGACGTGGGCTCGCACGGCCACACATCCTGTGCTCTCAGGGCACATTCTCGGTGAACCCGGTCAAAGTCTGCGGTCTCACCATCGCCCCTTGGACGACAAATCTTGTGAGCATTATGGTCTTTCTAACCTAAGCCTAACACCCTCCATCTATGCCAACGACAAGTGCCATGTACCTTAGATCTCTTTAACCGAACAATATAGAGCAGGTACGGTTCCGCCTAACTCGTTGCTCACATCGCAATGTCAATTTAAGCCATCTGCGCGGGTCAAGCTTCCCCGAGTCCCAATTCGATCACACAATTTACATAACCCGGTTATATACAAGTTGGCTCCCAGGCCACCACGACTGACAGAATCACGTATCTGCCTAGTTTTCCGGGTGCACCTTGGAGCTAGTCCCCAAGGCTCCCTGTTGCAATCTACCGCGTAGAAAACCCGAAAAACAATCATCTGCGCGGAGTCTTCTCCAGCCATTCATGTAATGCAACATCACTGATCCAGACCAACTTGTCCGGGTAGGCTTCACACACCATGCTTATGTCTGTTTCTCGATTACGGACTCTACATGCAAAAACAACGGGCACTATTCATGTCTACCCGAAGGAACACCTCACACTCACCGCATACTCGTGAGAGCGGGCTTCCTATGCAGAAGAAAAGAGTACTTCACATGTCCAAGATGAGAATCATTGCCCTAGCATTCCTCTTTGGCGCCATGAAGGATCTAGACGGATGAAAAGCACTGCAACGGCCTCACCTCCGTAGATCCGAACTCAGCTTGCGATTTAGGGCTTCGAAGCTCCACCGGCAGCCGGAACCCTCCTCCTTCTTCTTCCTTGCTCTCCCCTCTCTCCTAAGACTTTAGAAAGAGAAAGCTTGAATGAAATGAGAGTTTCTAAACCCTATTCCCGGATTAAACCCTGCCATGATCAGCCAGGACCCTTGGATCCCAAAGGAAGGGAACAAACGACCACGATTCGCACTAAAAATCCAAAACCTGTGCCGAACATGGCTTGTCACGCTCGTGTCCAAGGTCATGTGCATCAATCAATGCCGAAACCGTCGCATCCCGAAAAGAACACGGGCTCTCGACATGCCTGTGTCAACCAGCACACGCCCGTGTTGCGGGGCATGTTCCTCCATCGACACAGGACTAAAACCAACTCGAGGAGAACACGGGTACTCGATACTCTCGTGTCGAATTTGACACGCCCGTGTTAGGTTGAACACGACTGGGCTCCCAGGCCGTGTTTCACCCCCGACACAGCATGGCTCACAGCCTGAGCAGGATACGACCCGGTACACGCTCCCATGTCTCAGGTCGTGTTTGCTGTCTCGATGATCGTCGACTGCAATTTCGTCGACCATACGACCAGATTGCCGAACCCGAGCATGACACGGCCCTAGGCCATGTGACCCCTACCAAGACCCAAACTTGGCTCAAAACGCTACCCATCCCTCTTTTGAGTTTCGTGGCGTTACAACTCTGTCCCTCTTAAAAGAGTTTCGTCCCGAAATTACAGAAAGGAGAAGATATATAAAACTTAAATGGTACCTGAATGGAATAACTCAGGGCACTACTCAAGCATGGTCTGCTCTCGCACCCATGAGAGCTCCTCCCGATCGCAGTTGTCCCAACGGACCTTGACCATCCTGATTTCCTTGTTACGCAATTACTTGACTTCGGAGTCCTCAATGCGAACGGTCTTGACCTTCTTCGTTAGCCCACTATAAACCGGTACTTGATCGACCACAATCACTTGCGAAGGCTCTTGCACCGCCTTCCACAACACCGAAATGTGGAATACATCGTGTAGACCACTTAGTTCCACTGATAGCTTTAATCGATACGCTGCTTCGCCAATCCGCTCCAGAACCTCAAACGGTCCAAGGTACATCTGGCTTAGCTTCTTCAAGCGCCGTATCCGCGAGACACCCTTGAACGACTTAATCTTCAAGTACACCTAGTCGCCAACAGCAAACTCCACGTTCCTATGCTTGGCATTATAGTAGTTAGCTTGCCGGTCCTGAGCGATTAACAATCTTTCTCGAATGGTTCGTACTAACGAGGTTGCACCTTCCACCTCTTGCCGCTTGTATGACTTTGACTCACCCATTTCCAACCATGTCAACGGTGTGCGACATCTCCTACCATAAATGGCCTCGAAGGGAGTCATTTGTATGCTTGCCTGGTAGCTGTTGTTATAAGCGAATTCCACCGAGTACAAGTGATCTTCCCACTGCTTCTCGAAATCCAAGACGCACATGCGAAACATGCCTTCCATCATCCTATTGTATCTCTCGGTCTGACCATCGGTCTGCAGATGAAAGGCCGTGCTGAAACTCATCTTTGTTCCCAACATCTGTTGCACCAACCTCCAATCATTGGACGTGAATCGGCCATCTCGGTCACTCACGATGCTGCGGGGCACACCGTGAAGCCGCACAATATTATCCACATACAATTTTGCCAATTTCTCCACATAATCATCCTTCATATGTAGAATGAAGTGCGACACTTTCGTCAAACGATCTACGATCACCCAGATGATGTCGTTTCCCTTCTGCGACCTTGGCAACCCGTACATAAAGTCCATTGTAATGTCGTCGAACTTCCACTCAGGGATAGGCAAGGACTTCAAGAATCCTCCAGGCTTTTGGCACTCTGTCTTCACTAAGGCGCATGTTTGACACTTCACCACATAAATTTCCACATCCTTCTTAAGTCTTGGCCACCAGAACAACTTCTTCATATCACGGTACATCTTCGTGCTCCCTAGGTGGATCGAGTACTGGTATGATGAACCTCGTACATCAATTCTGCCCGCAGATTGCCCACATTTGTGATGCACAGACGACCATCTTTCCATAGCAATCCATCCACAACATCAAATTGGGAATTTGACCCATCCAAAGCCTCAACCATGATTTGCTTCATGTGGCCATCCAAATCCAGAGCCTGTCGGATCCGATCAGCCAGGTCATACCGAACTTTTGTCCAGTTCAATAGCGCTTTGACACTAGTCTGCTTGTCAACACAAGAGATCTCTAATGCCTCCAACTCCCGAACCAAATGCTCGTCATGAACCGACACCCAGTTGGCTTGCGCTGGGGCCCTGCGACTCAACACATCCGCAACTGTATTGCCTTTCCCAGATACAAAATGAATCTTGAATGTGTAGTCCCCCAGGAACTTCATCCATCTCCGCTGTCTCATGTTTAGATCCTTCTAATCCAACAAGTACTTCAAGCTCTTGTGGTCGGTATAGATATTGACCTTCACCCCATACAAGTAATGCCTCCACAGCTTCAGGGCAAAAATCACGGCCGCTAACTCCAAGTCGTGGATCGGATAATTCCTCTCATGCACCTTCAGCTGACGCGAGCCATAAGCTATCACACTTTCATGCTGCAGTAGAACACAACCCAATCCACTGCCCGAAGAATCGTTGTAGATCTCAAAGCCTCGGGTCCCACTCAGCGAACTTAGAACTGGCGCCGTGGTCAACCGACTTTTCAACTCTTCGAACGCTCGTGCGCACTCAGGCGTCCAAACAAACTGCTGCTCTTTCCTCATCAGAGTTGTGAGGGGTAACGCTATCCGCGAGAAGTTCTCCACGAAGCGCCTATAATATCCGACAAGCCCCAGAATGCTCCAGACTTCCGCTACTATAAACAACACAGGCCACTCACGTATAGCAACTATCTTCACCGGATCCACCGCAATTCCCTCTCCACTAACTATGTGACCAAGGAATGCTACTGAGGACAACCAAAACTCGCATTTGGAGAACTTGGCGTATAGTTGGTTCCTCCTCAGCGTCTCCAACACCAAATGTAGATGCTTAAAGTGATCCTCCTCACACTACGAGTACACCAATATATCGTCAATAAAGACGATCACGAAATTCTCCAGGTACTCTCTGAAAGTTCTGTTCATCGGATCCATGAATCCTGACGGTGCATTAGCCAGCCCAAACGGCATGACGGTAAACTCATAATGCCCGTATCTCGTACTGAATGCTGTCTTGGGGATATCACTTTCTCGTATCATCAACTGATAATATCCGGATTTCAGATCCAATTTCATGTACACCGATGACCCGACTAACTGATCAAACAGATCATCAATTCTCGGGATTGGGTACTTGTTCTTCTCCGATAACTTGTTCAGCTCTCGATAATCGATACAAAGCCGCAAACTCCCGTACTTCTTCTTAACAAAAAGGACCGGTGCGCTCCAAGACGACGAACCTGGACGCACATAACGCTGTTCCAACAACTCTTGAAGTTTAACCTTCAGCTCCTCCATCTCCTTAGGCACTAACTGATAAGGAGAGCGTAATACAGGATTCGCACCTGGCACTAACTCAATCGTGAAGTCTATCTCCCGCTGAGGTGGGGCTCCAGGAGATCGCCGGGGAATACATCAGGATACTCGGAAACCACTGGGATGCTGTCCAAAGCAGGCTTAGGCTTCGAAGCCTCCACTAGCATAAAGAATAGCTCTACGCCAGCACGAACTGCCTTAACCACCTGAAGAGCAGACATAAAAGTCTTGCTTGACCCTTTCAAGCCTGTAAATGTCGTCTCATGTCCAGTTCCCAGTTTGAATTCCTTGCGATTGCAATCAATGTATGCTTGATGCTCCAAGATCCAGTCCATACCAAAAATCACGTCGAACTCCACTAGCGGTAGTAACGACGCTTGCAAGTCGAACTCCTTTCTCCCAATACGTATCTTTATGCCACAGACTCTATTCGCGTGCATTGAACACCCATTCGGCAACAACACATCCAGTTTGTCCTTTGCCATCGAAGTAGGTACTCTGATGCATGATATAAATCCTTCAGAAAAAAAAGGAGTGCGAAGCACCCGTATCAAAGAGTGCTCTCGCCAAATTATTGCAAATCAAAACAAAACCTATACAAACAGTAATAAGCTAATATATGCAAGGTAACAAGTATTTAAAGATAACTTGCTATAAATTTAAACCGTACCTGTCACCACATCTGCTTGCTTTATGGTCTCCTGCTGGCCAAGATTGTAGACTCTAGGTTGAGCCGGAGCATAGTGGCATACGGTTGACTCCACCGCCTTGTCCTTCTCCTCATAGGTAGCTCCCGGTGTAACACCCCCTATCCGTCGCATAGCATATAGTAGTAGGTCCGGCCGGGGCCCGATGCCATATACCACAGACAGACCGGGTGGTTACTCCATGGAAACCATCCAACCAATCCAACGTCCTACACAGAGCATTCTAGCGAAAGCAGTTTATATAAGTTGCAAATAAAAGAACCCAACACCAAGCATGAATGTCCACTATGTGCCAAACACACCTGATACGGCCTTGGACACGCTCGTGTCCTAGGCCGTGTGCCTTGTCTCGACACATCGTCGAGCGAAATTCGTCGACTCCCCGGGCCGATCGTCGACACGGGCTCGACACGCCCTAAGACATGCCCGTGTCTCAGGCCGTGTTCTCAGCTCGACGATCGTCGACACCAAAATCGTCGACCTCTCGACCAAATCGTCGATTGGAGCCTGACACGCCCTGGGACACGCCCGTGTCCCAGGCCGTGTACCCCCTGCCAGAAACTAACTTTGGCCCAAAACGCCTCCCGTCGCTCTTTTGAGTTTCGGGGCGTTACACCCGGCTTCCTCTCGGACTTTGGACATCCGCTCCAACAGTCTCTGGTAAAATGTCCCGGCTTCCCACAATTATAGCATGTGCCCGGGGTTCGGCTTGTAGTTGCCCACGAAGCACCGGAAGAAGGGGCTGGACCCGAAGTCCTACCCTTCTTATTGAACTTACGATAACCAGACTTCGAGTTAGTCGACACTTTGAACTCTATCTTCTTAGCACCAGAGTCTCTCTTCGCTTGCACATTCCTTAGATCCTTCTCCAAAGTTCGGGCCATATTGACCAGGGTCAAGAAGCCTTGCGTCATAGGCCCCGAGCGTAGTAGCCTTAGGTCATCCCTCAGACCCTCATAGAAACGGTTTGTCTTACGCTCCTCATCCGCGAACGTAGAGCTAGCATACCGACCCAACCGTGTAAATTCGTGGAGATACTCGTCCATGCTACTCTCTCTCCTTGCGTCAACCTCTGGAATTCATTCTCCAACGCGATCTTCTGAGTAGAGGGAAGGTACCTTGCTAAGAATAGTCTCGTAAATTCTTCCATCGAGACGTCTGTGAGTTGCCTTCCACTCAGATGATGTAGCTCTAGACCTTCCCACCATAGCCTTGCATCTCCGTCCAACAAGAACGTAGCTATGGTGGTCATCTGCCACTCTTCCGTTTCAGTAGCTGTCAAGACTCCCTTAATACGGGAGAACCAATCCTCAGCTTGGGATGGGGTTCCCGTCCCCGAAAACACCGGAGGATTGAAGCCCATAACATGTTTGAGCTGCCTTTCAGTTGCTCTCCTAGGCACCAATGTCTCCACCACCACCTGCTCCACTTTTCTCGGTTCAGCCGCTTGAAGCGGTACTTGCTCCACTGCAGGGGCATGCTGCTGCATTTGCCTTGCAGACTGGGCATTTATCATAGCGAACACCGCTTCAGCCACCAATCTTATGGTTTCTGTCGAGGGAGGTGTTGCAGACACATCATTCGGTGCGCTACTAGCCTCAGAAACCGGGCGTTCTGACGGGACTACACCACTTCTGTCACCTATAGTTGTACAAAATACCGTTAAGCGACCAAACAAAATTGCAAAAAGTAATTATAAGAACGCGTAGGTTCCCCAAACAACTGTATTTTCATTCCTAAGTGGACATTCATGGGTTCTTTTTATGTTATAACGATGACGCACACAGATGTGCTCACCACCCCTTAAAAGAATTCGTCCACGAATTCATTTAAGTTGACCGAAATCAGTAATCTGATACCAAATTGTAACACCCCATATCCGTCACATAGCATATAGCAGTAGGTCCGGCCGGGGCCCGATGCCATATAACACAGATAGACCGAAGGGTTACGCAATGAAACCATCCTCCCAATAACCAACGTCCTACACAGAGTACATTCTAGCAGAAGTAAATTTAAAAGTTGCAAGAATAAGAACCCAGCCAACAGCATGAATGTCCACTACAATAACACAATATGAATGAACGTATAAATACACAAGTACTTGGCCTTTTGGCCTTACAAGGGTTTACTTTAATCAAATAATGTCTTCCAAACCTTGGTACGCAGGCCGGTCATACATGAGAATAAAAGTAAACATTAAAATAAAGGCCTTCGAGGGCCGGCTCAGCAACAAGGGAATTTGCCCGCTATTTTCCACTCGGCTCCGCAACACCTGCAAGAAACAATCCACCGAAGCGGTGATAAACAAAAGCAACGGTAAGCTAAGCTGACCAAATTATAACGATCTCGCCCCTAAACTCGGGGCGGCGATGCTCCTTCCCTGCACTTTATTAGTATAGCCAAATAATAGAGAAATTACACAACATCACAGGCGTAGGCTCGCACGGCCACACACCCCGTGCTCTTAGGGCAAATTCTCGGTGAACCCAGTCAAAGTCCGCGGTCTCACCACCACCCCTTGGATGGCAAATCTCGTGAGCATTATGGTCTTTCTGGCCTAAGCCTAAGACCCTTCATCTATGCCAATGACAAGTGACATGTACCTTAGGTCTCTTTAACCGAACCACATAGAGCGGGTACGGTTCCGCCTAACCCGTTGGTCACACCGCAACGTCAATTTAAGCCGTCTGCGCGGGTCAAGCTTCCCCGAGTCCCAATTCGATCACATAATTTAAATAATCCGGTTATGTACAAGTTGGCTCCCAGTCCACTAAGATTGGCAGAATCACGCATCTGCCCAGTTTTCCGGGTGCACCTTGGGGTTAGTACCCAAGGCTCCCTGTTGCAATCTACCGCGTAGAAAACCCGAAAAACAATCATCTGCGCGGAGTCTTCTCCGGCCATTCATACAATGCAACATCACCGATCCAGACCAACTTGTCTAGGTAGGCTTCACACACCATGCCTATATCTGTTTCTCGACTACGAACTCTACATGCAAAAACAACGGGGACAATTCATGTCTCCCCGAAGGAACACCTCACACTCACCGCATACTCACGAGAGCGGGCTTCCTATGCAGAAGAAAAGAGGACTTCACATGTCCAAGATGATAATCGTTACCCTAGCATTCCTCTTTGGCGCCATGAAGATCTAGACGGATGAAAAGCACCGCAATGGCCTCGCCTCCGTAGATCCGAACTCGGTTTGCGATTTAGGGCTCCGAAGCTGCACTGGAGGCTGGAACTCTCCACCTTCTTCTTCCTTGCTCTCCCCTCTCTCTAAGACTTTAGAAAGAGAAATCTTGAATGAAATGAGAGTTTATAAACCCTATTCCCAGATTAAACCCTACCAGGCTCATCCAGGACCCTTGGATCCCAAAGGAAGGGAACAGATGCCCACAATTCACACTTAAAATCCAAAACCTGGGCCGAACACGGCTTGTGACACGCTCGTGTCCAAGGCCATATGCCTCAATCGACGTCGAAACTATCGCATCTTGAAAAGAACACGGGCTCTCGATGCGCCCGTGTGAGGCTTGGCACGCCAGTGTCAACCAGTACACGCCCGTGTTGCGGGGCGTGTTCCTCCATTGACATAGGACCAAAACCAACCCGAGGAGAACACGGGTACTCGACACGCCCGTGTCAGGTTGAACATGCCTGGGCTCCAGGCCGTATTTCACCCACCACACAGCACGGCTCGTAGCCCGAGCAGGACATGGCCTGGGACATGCCCGTGTCTCAGGCCGTGTTCACTGTCTCGACGATCGTCGACTGCAATTTCGTCGACCACACGGCTAGATCGCCGAACCTGAGCACGACACGGCCCTGTGATATGCCCGTGTCTCAGGCCGTGTGACCCCTACCAAGCCCCAAACGTTGCTCAAAACGCTACCCGTCCCTCTTTTGAGTTTCAGGGCGTTACACATAATCACACAGAAATTTCAACCATCGGCACTGCTGAAGGTTCAACTCTTTTTGAGTCATGATGTATTTGAGACTCTTTTGGTCAGAGAAGATCTCGCATCTTACTCTGTACAAGTAGTGTCTCCAAATCTAGAGGGCGAAAACAACAACGCCCAACTGTAGATCGTGGATTGCATAATTCAGCTCGTGCGGCTTTAACTGGCGAGATGTGTAAACCACCACCTTACCATGTTGCATCAGAGCAGCTCCCAATCCTTTTACGGAGGCATTAATATAGATTTGGAATCCTTCGATTCCTGAGGGGATCGTAAGGATTGGGGCAGAAGTTAGCCACTTCTTTCACTCAACGAATGTAGTCTCACATTTCGGCGTCTATCAAAATGCAACATCCTTTCTCGTAAAAACTGTAAGGGGTAACAAAATCTTGGAAAAATATCCAGGAATTTCCTGTAATACCCGGCAAGACCAAGGAAACTTTGTATATCTGCTGTCGTCTTAAGCGGCGAAAGAAATTGTACCTAATCACCTAGAGGGGGGGTGAATAGGTGACCTTAATCCTTTTAAACTTTAGGCAGAATTAATCACAGAATTCACAGAACTTTAAACAGCAAACATAATCAGTCACACACAGAGTACACACAGTTTTTATAGTGGTTCCCCAAGGTCTGGGTACATCCACTTTCCCCCTTCGCCTATCTAGTAGTGTACTAGATTCGGCCAAACTTCTCCACTACTCCTCAGATCCTCAGATCTTACAGCTCAGAACCCCAAACAGGTTCCTACAACTCAGAGTGATCTCACTCCTACAACTCAGGCACACAGCCCTACCACTCAGTCTTCACAAAGACCTACACTCAGCCTTCAACAAGGCCTACACTCAGCCCTCAACAAGGCCTACACTCAGAGAAATGAATCTCCTACACTCAGGCACACAGGCCCTACCACTCAGCCTTTATAATTTCAGGCTTACAACTCAGATCCCTTAGAATCCTACAAGAAATTAAAATTACAAAGTATATACCCACAACTCAGAATGAGAGAGAAGAGTTGACTGGTTTCTTGATGAGTTCTTGGAAGAACTTTGCTGAGATCAACCTCCCTTGGCTTTCTTCAAATCTTCTTGAATTAGAACACTGTAGGGTTGAAACTCTATGCAGATGATTTTCAAACACTGCTGACTTAAGAATCAGATCTCAATCTAAAACTTTCTTCACAGCCTGGTTCAACAGCTGTCTTCTTAGAAGGAGCTCTCTCTCTCCAACTTCTTAGATCTTTTGATCACTTCAACTGATTGATGCAAATCATCTACAGATTCTTTTTCTGTTGAAGCAATAAGCATTTAAATAGGCTTTCTTCATGGTGACCGGCTGATCCGGTTTCTAACGATCTTCTGACAGTTCTGACAGTATTAGTAGACCGGCTGGAATGGCAGCTGTCAAGTCATCCAGTCACTTCTTGAATTTTCTGTAACTGTCTGAAAGTGTCGAGACAGTCAGTCTTTAAGTGTCGACACTGATAGACTAAGTGTCGACACAAGTAGACTAAGGGTCGACACTAGCCTTCATGGTGTCGACACAACAACTTGTGTTGTAGAATCTGCTTCTCGACACTGCTTCTTCAACATGTGTCGACACAGATCATGGGTGTCGACACAAGTCCTTCTTCTTCAATACTTAGTTGATTTCTGCAAAGTGTCAACACAACTACTTTGTGTCGACACATCTTCTTGTGTTGAGACTTGTTAAGTGTCGACACATCTCCTTTGTGTCGACACATGCCTTCTGTGTTGAACCTTTTGCTGAGTGTCGACACATCTCCTTTGTGTCGACACATTCTTCATGTGTTGAGACTTTTGCTGAGTGTCGACACATCTCCTTTGTGTCGACACTTGTACTTGAACTTTGTTGATGTTTTGCTGAGTGTCGACACAGCCTCCTAGTGTCGACACTTTTGATGTCGACAAAGTTCCTCTGGGTGTCGACACTGCTTCTAAGTGTCGACACAGATTCTTTAGACAATTCTTCACTGAGTGTCGACACTGCCTGTATGTGTCGACACTATCCTTCTGGTGTCGACTCTGCATTCCTGGTGTCGACATAATTACTCCAAGTGTCGACACAGCTTCTCTGGGTGTCGACACAAGTCTTCTTAAGTGTCGACACTTTTCTTCTAGGTGTCGACACATGAACTTAGAAACTTTTAAGCTTTCCCTGCAATTACTTAACCTGCACAGGGTAACTCAAAATACATCAAATACACCTTGATGTATATCATTGAGTAGGGTGAGGCTTCGGTACATTTTTTCCAATGTACCCAACAGTCCAGTTCTGAACCGCTTGGATTTTGGCTTGGTCTACCGCCACTCCAATCTTGTTGATGGCATGTCCCCAAAATCTGATCTCTTCTAACCAGAATTCACACTTGCTGAATTTGGCGAAGAGAGATTGTTCTCAAAGTTTAAGTAACACCTATCCCAGATGTCTAAAATAATCTGTCTTGGTTTTCGAGTAGATCAAAATGTCATCGATCAAGAAAATCACAAGGTCATCTAGAAAGGGCTCAAAAACCCGAGTCAGCAGAGCCATAAAGACAGAGGGGGCATTAGTGAGCCGAAAAGGCATCACCACAAAATCGTACAGACCGTAGCGGGAGCTAAAGGCAGTCTTGGGGATATCATCCTTCCAGATCCAAAGATGATAGTAGCCTGATCCTAGGTCCATCTTGGAGAATACGGATGCACCTTGCAATCGATCGAACAACTTATCAATCGTTGGAAGTGGATACGTATTCTGTATAGTGAGTTTGTTTAGTTCCCCATAGTCTATGTACGAGCGCAGTGTTCCGTCTCGCTTCTTTATAAATAGTACAGGGGCTCCCCAGGGCGAGGAACTTGGGCACACGAATCCAGCATCTATCAGTTCCTGAAGCTGAATCTTCAACTCGGACAATTCCTTAGGGGTAATTCGATAGGTGCTCGGGATACTGGTCGAGCTCCGGACACAAGCTCTATCTGAGGGTCAACCTCTCGTTGTGGTGACAAACTCAGGAGGGACTTAGGGAAAACATCAGGAAAATTTCGCACCACCAGAACATTGGTGAGCACTTGAACTTGATTCTTCATTTTGAATTAGATGAGGAGTATATACATATTATACAACAAAACACGCATCCGATGTAGGCATACACATGCATATAGTATATAACATAGGTATCAATATCTGACGTAACTCTAGTGTCTAAGATATATACTATCATTACATCGGGGGCCGGTCCATGCTGAATGTCCAACGCATAAGCTTCAAATGGCACTGCTCGGCCCTGCTGACCTTTCCTGCCAGCTCTACCCCTTCAGCCTCTTTGGCCCTATCCGCACACTGCCTGTCCTCCTAGAACTGCTCCAAATCCTGGCCTTCCTGTCCCCTATGGGCAGAAAGCCCTCATGTGTCCCGACTGCTGGCACAGAAGGCAGTTGTAATATCACGAATTGAGTTCTGTCAGTTCCTGTGACATCGTACAGTCGATACGAGTGCATCAGAACTCGTTCAGTTGGACTCTGAGGTCATATAGTGGATGTGATCATTCCTCGTAAAACGCAACGAGTGCATATTTTGGATATCGATCTAGAGAACTCTGAATTTAGTTATGTCGATTCCCGTGACCTCATATAACCTAGACAGGTGCATCAGAACCCGTCGTGACACCATCCGAGATCTAATGACAGTTTTAGACACTTTGACCGTTTTAACGCGCTGCGACGCGCAATTTTTGGACATTCGCCAAATGGACTCCGATTCAACCCCAGTCAGTGGTGTTGGACTAGTGTGGTCAATACAAAGTCAACAGAAGTCGTCCCAGTCAATTTCGATGACAATTGGTCAACTCGTGCTCAAATCAAGTATAGTCGTACACCGAAAAGCGTGCGCATTCCAATTGTGACACGACACCCGAACTTTGACCCGACCCCGATGACTTGGACCCACTTTGACTTTGACCAGTAAGGGGGGACGCATCATCGGGTTGACTTGGTTAAACCCCCCTAAAAACCCATTTTTTGGATTTTTCTCCAAGTAGGGGCCCACCTCCTCTCCAAGGGAGGATAGTCCATGCCCCCCTCACTCTTCTTTGGGCACCCAACCAGCAATCAGCCATTATGAATGGAGGCCAACCCTACCCCTCCTCTCCTCTCTTTCCCCCTCTCTTACTCAAAAGGCCCAAGCCCATAAGGGCTTCATCTTCTTTTCCCCACATGGGGGAAAAGATAGGGCCTCCAGCTGTCCTTGGACAGCTGGAGGGTGGGGATTAATCCCTCCCTAAGGAGGGATTAATCCCACCTTGGCTAGGGGAGGAGAGCCCCTCCTCCCCAATCCTATAAAAGGCCCCCTCCCCCTCTCCTAAGCCTCAAAACTCTCAGAGCATCTCACCCCTCCCCTGCCCAACCCCTGCCGGAGCCCAGGTGGCCATAAAAGGCAAGCTGAGGCCTCCCTCCCCTCCACCACCGCCAACTTGGCATGGCCGACCAGGCCGGCCCCTCCTGAGCCCACCAAACCCAGGTGGAACCATTCTCTCTTCCCCCTCCACGATCTGGACATGTTGTATGTGCCTCCCGGCGGCCGGAGCACCGCCGACGCCACCCGAGCCTTGTTACAGGTCTGGTGGTGCCCAAGGAAGGAAGCTCCTCCCCCAGTACCGGTGGTGGCACTAGGGGAGTGCTAGACTACTGGGAGCGGTGACCCTAGCGGCGGAGAGCGGCGGTGCCGCCGGAAATTACGTCTCCGGCGACACCCGCAAAAATAGAGAAAAACTCTGTTTAGAGCTGGCGGCGGCGGCCGGCGGCGCATGGTCGCCGGACCACCACCGGCGAGAAGCCCAACCCCTGACACGCCGGCCGGGGGAGGACTGGTAGGCGGCCAACCGCCCGAGGAGCGGGGGTGGCGCGTTGGCGCCGGGAGCAGGGCCACTACCACCCCAAGCTCTCGGGTTGAGATTTCGGCGGTGGTAGGCGGCGCCAGGCCGCCGGACCACCACCCAGAGTGTCGCCGGCCCCCGACGAGTTGATCAGGGCCGGCTATGACGGCTGGCGGAGGCTGGCCGACGGTGGTGGAGGTTGCCAGCCTCCACACCGCCGGGAAGCAGCAACGGCCGTCCGATCTCAAGGTGAGATCGGACGGCCCTGATCTTCTTATGCCCCGCCTCCGCCTCAACATCAGCGCCCCCACAACGGATTTGTGGCCGATCCACTGTGGGGACAGTAGGACAAAACATGTCCTGCGGCTCAATATCTGCCACATGATCATGCTAATCTGCTATAAGCAGACCAAAATCAAAGGGCAGTATTTGTAAAATGTTTTGGGCCAAACCTATGCCTCTAGGAGAAAAGGGACCAACATGAAAAATGTTTCCCATGATGAGGGATAGCTCCACAAAAATTTTGAGAATTTGTGGAGTCATTTTAGTTTTTTTAAAAGCCAAAATAATATTTGATTGACTAAATTAAATATCCAAAACACCTTGAAAATTTATAAAAAAAATTACTAGGCTCATTTTAGGCCCTCCTAAGGGTTGTATCAAAATTTGAGGTCATGGGGATAAGTTTTGATATTTTTCCTAAAATATTGAAAGCCTAGGATCGCGCACGGATCTTTTTCCGCTCGTTTTCTGAAAGTGAGGGTTATACCCAAAATACTCTAGAGGGGGGGGTGAATAGAGTATCATTAAAACTATACAGCTTTTTGCTGTTAATAAAAAACACTTCAGAGTAGGGCAGCTAAGATACCAATTTGCTGTAAATAGCAGTCAAATCTTAAGATATACTAATCTACCTCAGGCACAACAAGATTAAGTTAATTAACACAGACACAACAAACCTAACTAGTACAAGCACAACAAGAACAAAAGAAAGAGGGCAACCAGACAACATAAGAATTTTATAGTGGTTCCCCAACCTGGGTACATCCACTCTTCTACCACCCTAGTAGGAATCCACTAACAAGTTTTGATCAGGTGACTGCCACCAATGAGTTTTTGATCAGGTGCTCAAAAACTAACTCAAGTATTTTGATCAGGTGACTTGCAACCAAGGAATAACTTTTGAAGGGAGTTAAAGAACCATTTGTACAGTGAGGGGGTGAGAGAGTGATGATGTCTTCTCTTTCTCAAATACAACTGAGAAGACTGGTGGATCTTGATGTTAACAAAGCTCCCCCTGAGTTATGGAGTTGTTCAGGAAGATTGAGCTTTGCTTCAGGGTGCGTAGGTCTTCAATCTTTAGCCTTGACCAGAAGAGATGCAGGAACTTCTTGACTGATAAAGTTTTGTTGTCCTTGAAGAATCCTGGAATGAAGAATGAAGAAGACTCTTGATTTGAATATGTGTTCTTCTTCTTTTTCAGCAGTGTCAGGGTGAAGACCAGATTTTTCTTTTTCTGCACACCGAGAGGAATTTGAATATGGTTGTTGTATATCTTCTCTGTGTACTGTGTCTTGCTTGTATGTATGTCTCTTTCTTTGTATTGATTGTTGTGTCTTGCTTGTATGTATGTCTCTTTCTCTGTATTGCTTGCTGTGTCTTATCGAGAAGGTGGAATAAATCCCTTTTATAATTTCTATGAAATTTTCCTTTGAATTTTTGAATTCCTTCCTTCATTGATTGCTGACGGCCTTGAGAATGTCTGCATTAATTGATTTCCCCAACTGTCCCATTGAAAAGCGGTAAGTAATCATCCTGATGAATGTCATAATCAATGCTGCTTCTAACGATAATATTCAGAGAATATTAAGCATTGATTACGTCATATAATCCACTCATTTCCTCGAGTAAGACTAACTTGTTTGTAACCTCACCTATGTGTTCAAGTACCTCGAAAGGAACAACAAACCTTGGACTCAAATTCCCTTTATTTACAAGTATTTGCATTCCTCGGGGGGTTACATGCCACCTCTCTGGACATTACAAGCTTTGAGTACAAAGAAAGGAGAAAAAGCTAACTTCACAAGGCTTTCACGAAGTGTCCATGAGAGCGCCCGTGAGAGTTTTCCCCTATACCACCTCCCAGACTCACTGAAGTGTCCAAGTGAGCGTTGAGCAGACTAGAAAGGGAGTGGAGCAAATTCCGAGCGAAGAAATGATCGAAAGTCTCACGTTCTCGCCAGAAAGCATCAGAGCTCTCTAGACTCTCACATTACTTATCTTCAAATGAAGGCCTGGGGGCTTTTCTATAGCTTTCTTGAATGGACGTACTAGTAATTGCGCCAGGCTGAATCCTGAGTTGGTGAATGACGTTGCTCTGTAATGGTCTCCCGAATCATCAATTTTCCAGAAATGACAAACATGCCACCCGAGCGGTTTGGACGACGCGCGTGCGCAGGGTACACTCGCGCGCCCGTGTGGGGTGCGCGCGCACACCCGCGCGATCTGGTCGGACACGCATGGTCTGGTCGGGCGTACTGGCCGCGTGAGTGGGCACGCACTGGCCATGTGCGCGCGCACCCATGCATGTTGCCCTTGTATGCTTGATTTCGTCCCCCCTTTTGAGGTGACTTTGGACCCTTCGAGCGGGCGCGGCTCGCTCAGTCAGGTTGTTTCACTGGAGCGTTTTGGTCGAAGTCCTACCAATTTGGCTCAAAAATATTTAGAGGGAACCCCATCGACAATAATGAAAAACTTTTCATTATGGTGTTGATTCAAAATTTTTTTATACAATATAAAATATGTTTGTTTCTTGATCTTGATTTGTATAGCTGGAAAAGATCCTTAATCACATGCATTTACTGTTCCCATCTCGTTAAGTCGAATTTATCGGGCAAAGATGTGACTGCTTATACATTACACATCCAATTTTATTTTTGAAAAATTCAGGTGGTCGACAAAAGTCCATCTTACTCAGCAAACCATTACTCTTCTCATGCATTAGACCATATGGGAAAGGCGTAGATGTTGCCGCTCCTGATACTTCAATCACAAGAGCGAGTGAATTAGTCGATGCCTACGAAGACGAGTACAATGGAGTTATCATTGATCCACAAAGTTTGCCAGATAACGCAAATGCATTCGCTGATGTTTCTTCAATCCTCACTCTTTTCTTGGAAGCTAGAGGTTTCACCCTTCACTTTATCAATTTAAAATATTTTAGCTTATAGATTAAAGATGCATGTATGCATGGCTAATATGTAATTCAGGGAAAGAAAGGTGTCTGGTTGAAGATTTTGGAACAACAAGCTGGTCTTGTTCCTATTGCATTGAAGGTAAATCTTGCTAGCAAAATTAGCTTACAAATTTTCCTTGAAAATAAGATCCTTCAGTTGAATGGTGTGAATAAATTTCAAAATATTCTTGAAAATTTCAAATTATTCTTTAACTTATGCAGCCAAATACATATATTAAATTGTTGTGTAAAATCTGTCTCAGCAAGGATTCAGCTATCACCATGCAGAGATAGGCTATGTCATGCTAACATATTGGATACCAGATGAGCCTTGTGTTCTTCCTTCTACTTCTACTCATCAAATTGGTGTAGGGGCATTTGTTATGAATGAAAACAAAGAGGTAACGGAGTCCAATTCCAATGAAAATAGACCTGTAGTAAAAGAAATTTATTCTATAGCCAAACTTTTATCCTAGAAACATACATGCATATTGTCAAACTATTTAAAAAATGATGGAAGTTTGGACTTGCAGCTTAATTAAGACAACTACAATTCCCCAAAAAAGTTCTCTAAAAGATTAAAGGTATAGTATAATTAAGAGAGTTGGGTCAAAATGTTAGTGATTATACTCTTAGGAACGAAGATTGAAAACAAAGAAAAAAACACCAAGCAAAGAATAGCAGACAGACCCAGATCAATTTACTTGGTACAACAATTTGCCTACTCCACAGACACACTGAGGTTTCTTCTGATATTACTATTGCAAAGCTAGATTACAAAGGAAGAAGCCCTTTTGTACCTCAAGTCATGGGCAACCAGAAAATAGTAAATGTACAACACATACCCCATAGAAAGTTACAGTACACTGAACAAGCATGACTAAAATGTTAAAAGTGTCACAATGGTTTAATTTTCCCGACAATTTTTTTTGAATGAAGTATGATCATAGCTAATTTTTTCTCATAAAAGACATCAAATACACTGGAAATTAGTAACTGTTGCATTATGATTAGGTTCTGGTTGTGATAGAAAAGAAATGCCCTCTTAGGTGCTCAGGCATGTGGAAGTTGCCTACAGGTCTCATAAACAACGTAGCTTTCCATGTTTGTTTACTTAATCTTAATTGAACTTAATTAGTCGTTGAATCTTCATTTTTTTCAGTCTGAAGAAACATTCAATGGAGCCATTAGAGAAGTGAAAGAGGAAACTGGGGTATTACCTTCTCTAAGGCTAGTTTCACTTAATTCATGATAATTCATACACTAATTAAGACAACCGTCTACTTTCATTTCAGATAGAGACAGCATTTTTGGAAGTGGTTGCCTTCAGGTAAGTGCAGAGAGAGTTGTCAACTCAATACTAGAATGAGTACATACTTAAAATCTTATTATTAAGTCAAGGATTTGATTTTAGCTTGCAGATAATAAGATCTCATTGTAAATTATTGCTTAAATTATTGCTCGATCTCATTGTAACCTTCAACAAATATCCAGACATGCCCACCAAGTTGCATTCGACAAATCGGACCTCTTCTTCGTGTGCATGTTGAAGCCATTAACATTAGAAATAAACATAGATGAATCAGAAATCGAAGAAGCAAAGGTAAGTAAGGAGCTCTTCACTTCATTTTTGAAATCAAAACAAAAGAATATGGTGTTGAACAGATCACATGATTGTTGCTTTTGTAGTGGATGGCGCTTGAAGAGTTCTTAGGTCTTCCATTTCACCGGGACGACAAATTGCTGAGGAGAATAACCAACATTTGCATTGCCAAATATCAAAACAATATCAAGGGTTTACTGCTCAATGCATGATGTCAAAGTTTGATGATAGACTTACATATCTATATCATGGATCTTGTGTGTAAACTATCCAGAGGTTATGGTGATTTCTGTTTGTAATTCATGATGAATAATGTTAAGAGGTAGAAGTCTTTAAGATTATTATACATTTGGTGTGAATAATGTTAAGAGGTGAATGTCTTTAATATTGTTATACATTTGGTAAAACACAGGATATTCAATATGAGAGTATTTCAGAAATCTGAAATCCCTCCACTTTCTGTAACCATCAATTTTCTTGAAGAAGTAAAAAACGGACTACTAATGCATGTGGACATAACCCATCTTATGATGAACCACATAAATCTGTGTCTTGATGCCATCTGTGTTGTTGATTTTATATTTGTTTTTCATTATACTTACGTTTCGGTAACATAATCTTAGATTTCATCCTAGACTTATGTAATCATCTCACATTTTTGGAGAGCAGATCTTTGGAGGAAAATTAACTCATCAAGAGTTTGGTGGATGCCCATCTCTCTATTTCTTGTCAAGTTAATCATTACATTTTGGTGCAGTTTAGGGTTTTTGCGCCTATCATTGTATCAATTTGTACTTCCATTCTACAAGTTATTTTTTCCTCCTATGCATATAGATCTTTAGCATGTTAAAACCTATAGTTTTCTATTTGGTTCGATTTCTTTCAGTAAACTAGAAGATTAATATTGCAAAAAAAAACACAAGTAAAATACACTGTCTATAGCCTCCAACGAATTGTAACCATCATCAATCCCTTCTTCTCCAGCATAGGTGTAGGCATGCGCTAGCCATGTGGTGGTATAAAGGGCGAATCTCTCCACGTCGTGGAGGTGTGATCTGAATTTAGGAATGTTATGGATTTAACAACCCTCCTTAGGCTTGGTATATTGGATTCGTCTTAACTCATGATTCAACCGGATGCGCATACAATCAATTTAGAATTGGGAATAAAGTTTTAATGTGGAAAACCCCGAAAGAAAAAAATACCAAGGGGTCTGGCCCTATTCAAGAAATCCACAAGAAATATTGTTAGAATACATAATAGTTTTAGAGTGGGTGACTGTAAGAATTTATGAAAGCGAGAAGCTCGCAGGAACAATCAACTAACCAAGTCAAATAAATCGGTAGCAGATGGAAGAACAAGTGCTGAAATTGAATTAACTATCTTCTTTACAAAACAAAGCATACATTGCGAGACATGATTTTACAATGCACCAGATAGAGATCACCAAAAAACAGACAAGTATAAAACTGGCGGACATAGCACTGTAATCACCTAGCCGCCTATCCGCCATGCTAACTGCAAAGCTGCACGAACTGCTTTATTGACTGCTGAAGAAGAACCCTGTACGCACTTCTTAGTCGCTTGACCGCAAGGTCGCCTAACCGCAGAAGCCGTCGCGAACAGGCTGAACTGGAACTGAGCTATCTGTCTGCAAGACTTGGTCGCCTAAGCACCTAAGTAGAGCGAACAGCTTATTCGAACGGCTAGTCAGCCCGCCAGAGGCGAACTGATTCATCCAAGCTGAGAAAACTCTCAAGGAAGAAGACCGCCTAGTCGTCGAACCCATGACCTGCCTCTAATCACCACCGACTGCTACCAGCTATCCGCACTGCCTCCTTTGACTTCACTGTCAAAACCAATTTCCTGTCTGCCAAGTGCTAGCCGCACAATCCGCAAACACAACAAAAAACTGGTCACTTCTCCTTTCCGCATGGTTAGAAAATCGTAACCGCCGAGTTTAGCCCAAGCTACAGTTCTTATAATTCCCATTATGTATAACGAGGGCAGCACCCCTATTTATAGACAGACAAGCGGATACCGTCACCGCTCAGGGGGATAGAGCAATTGTCAGTGACGTGGCAGCTAGAACCACTAGTCCGCCCAACATGCGGACTGCCAACACCAGACCGCGCGCTGTTAACACCACTAGTCCGTGTTGAATTCTGTGAAGTGAAAGTGCGTGAATGGAAGGCTTGGGAAACCTATCCGCGCGGACTACGCGGACTGGGTTGGCGGACTGCTAGGTCGGCAGGGATGTTGCAGGCGGTTTGCTCTGTGGCGGCCTGGGCGGTCTGTTCGCGCGGACTACGCGGACAGCAGCGGCGGTCTGACAGGCCAGTGTATGCTCAGCAGGCGGTTGACTCCCAGGAAGTAACCGGGCGGATAGGAATGTTATCCGCAGAGTCCGGCATGAAGCGGACTGAAGAACTGGAGCTCGGCAGACCGGTTTGGCAGTTGCCTTGGTCTTGCTCTAGTGAAGCGGCAAGTGGAAGCCGCGGAGACCGCCGGTCAGCGCGGACAGAAACTGGAGGTCGCCCGGTATGGCGGGCTAGATCCAGTGTCCGCCAGTAAGTGCGGACTGGCCCTTGTGGCCAGCGGACTGGACTTGGTGTGATCTGAACCAAGTCCAGGATGGCTCAGTCCGGGGAGATCGCGCAGTGGAGCACGGGCTGGTTTCTCAGTCCGCCAAGCGTAGTAGAAGTGGAGTTGCCTTGTTTGCTAGCTTGGGGAAATGCGGACTGGAGAATTGCTTGTGCAGGAGCGTGCAGACTGGAGCCGGAGTCCGCTGAGTCCGGTTTAGCCTTGTGATGAGGTTATGGACTCAGGAGTTGCGGACTGGAGTCTGCTGTTAGCGGACTGGATTGGCGTGTCCGCTAAGTCCGGAGGTGCCTTGGCAATGAGGCAATGGACTTGGGATATGCGGACGGTAGCCGGGTGTCCGCTGAGTCCGGCAGGTGCCTTGTTGGCGAGGCTGCGGGCTCGGGTTTTGCGGGCTGATGCCTTGTCCGCAGAATGGCGGACACGGCTGTTGTGGAGTCCGGTTGTGGTGGTCCTGGCTTGGTCTCTGGCGGCAAGGCGGGCTGGATATTGGAGTCCGGCCTTGGAGAAGCTGGGGCGGACTGGCTATCTGCACAGGAGCGGCGAACTGGAATGTGTGTCCGCGGGCTGGCGGACACACTTGTTCTAGCTGCGGGTTGTGGCGGTGATCATATCGGCTAGGGCGGTGACCATACTCATCGTCGTTCATATAAATAGGACCCATGTCACATCAAAAAAAGTGAGGGGAACCTAGATCGAAGTAAGTGAACAGTAATTGAGCTCGCGTAAGTTGCTGCGGTCTGGACTTTGGTGTCCGTGCGGATTGAGAGTTGACCCGGTTGTGCTGTGCAGGTTGTGCGGATAGCACTGGAAAGCCAGGACTTGGCTCTGATTGCGGTCAGGGACAGTGCGGACTCTGCGGTTAAGCAACAGGCGGTAAACAGCAGGTCGCGGATAGCGACCAGGCGGTCTTCTCTTTGGCGACTTGGTTCGGGGTTCAGGAAGTCGCCTGCTTCAGGCGGACTGTTCCATTCGGTGACGCAGCTTGTGCGGTCTGACGGCGTGCAGATCGGAGGTGAAGAGCTAAGCATTGGAATAAGGGTGAGTCCGCGCGGCTTGGGTTGCGGTCTGGCGACCTGGCGGACTGAGCGGACTCCACAGCAGTAGGTCGGCGGCTTGTTGATTGAGTCCGCGCGGCTTGTTTTTGTTCTTGTCTTTGTAACTGTCTCTGCTCTCCCGGTGTTGGGTTTTTGGTGAAGCATGTCTCGACATGTATGTCTCGCCTTGTAAAGAAGTTTGCTCTTGATCAATAAAGAAGCTTGTGCTGCATGTGTTGCTGGTTGTTACTGCTTTGTTGAGATAACCCCTGCTAACTCCACGATCCGGGAAAACTTTCAACATTATAAGTGGGCGTATTCTCCTTCGGTTTGTTGAGTTGTCAACAGGGTATCCAAGGGGGGGTCTGCGGTTTGTTGAATTTTAACATGGTATCAAAGCGAGGTTGTTGGAGTGGTCAAGCAGTGCTCAATGGAAGTAGTTGCTCGTCTGTAGAGGAAACCAGTGGTAGAACCATGGCAGTGGAGGATGCAAGCTATCTTGGAATTGATCTCCTTACAGAGACGAACTGTGAACGGTGGAAGTCCTGTATGAAGAGCTTTCTTCTTGGCGACGACCTTTGGGAGGTTGTATGCGGAGCAGGAAGACAAGAGGATACTGCTGGCAATGCTGAGGCGATGAGAGCTTGGAAGGAGGCAAATGCGAAAGCGGAGTCTATTCTCAAGCAGGTGATCTCATCGGAGCTCTTGGACCACATCAGTGGATGTCGGTCAGCTGCGGAGGTTTGGACTTCCCTTGATGGGTTGTTCAGGAAGGAGGTGAAGGTTGCTGCTGAAGATGGTCCCTCTACTTCGTATCAGGAAGAAAGGAGTGTTTCTCCTAGGCGTGATAGGAAGAGGAAGGAAGGACCAAGGTGCTATAAATGCAAGCAGCAAGGTCATCTTCGGAAGGAGTGCAAGGTTGTCTTGCTCTCGGCGAACGTTGCTCAGGTAGGGAGGAAGGAGAAGAACGTAGTTGGGATTTCAACTAGTTCTGGAGTTGATCGGAGGAATGCCAGTGATAGTGCAGCTATCTGGCATGAAAGATTGGGGCATGTTGGGATGGACAAGCTGAAAGCAATGGCGGAAAGAAGACTCGTAAGAGGCTTGCCTAGATTGTCATCCTATGGCGATGGTCGGGGGTGTGCGGGATGTCAGGAAAGTGGAGCCTATCGCTTCATGGTCGACAAAGCACAATCCAGATGTAATGTACCATTGACGGTTGTCCATTGTGCTCTGGTGGGACCGACCGTCACGGCCAGTCTTGGAGGCAGCAGGTTCATGCTGATATTGGTTGATGACTATTCTGGGTATACTTGGGTATACTTTATGAAGAAGAAGTCCAACATGGTACGCTTGTTTGTGGAGTTCAAGAAGCTTGTGGAAGGCCAGCTTGGCCGGAGGATCAAGGTGTTGAGGACAAGTATCGGTGGTGAGTTTGGCTCAACCGAGTTCTCACGCTTTTGCAGGAAGCAAGGGATCCGGATGGAGCTTTCTTATGGACATACTTCACAACAGGGTAGTATTGCAGCTCGGATGATCTGTTGGTTAACGGAGACCTGCAAGTGTTGGCTTCAAAGTAAAGGCGTTCCGAAGGCTCTTTGGGCGGAAGGAATAGCCTGTGCTGCTCATGTCATCAACCGGATGCCTCTTAATCCGATCATAATGTAGACTCCTTATGAGCTGATGTTCGGAGTGAAGCCCTCAGTGAAGCACCTTCGGGTGTTTGGATCTACCTGCTATATACACTCTCCGGGTGCTCTCAAGACAAAGCTAGTCTTTGTTGGGTATGATGAGCAGAGAAGAAGATGGAGGTGTATGGATCCTGCGACGAAGAAACTCATAGTGTCGAGAGACATTGTTTTTGATGAGTTGACGCCGTATTGGGGTAGCTCTTATGTGGAGCTAGAGATAAGCAGGTCAGATGGTGGGCTGAAGGTGGCTGCTGCTAAGGAAGTGGAGTTGCCTGAGTCACCAGGTGCTCCAGGTTGTTCTAGCTCCGGGGCAAAGGCGTCAGAGTTGGGAAGAAGGGGGAGCGATGCTCCAGGATCTTCTGGCTCGAAGGCGGAGGCTTCCGGTTCAGGAAGCAAGGGGAGTGATGTTCCAGGCAGTTCTTGTTCAAGAGGGGAGTCTTCTGGTTCAGGTAGCAGGGGGAGCGTTGCTCCAGGTGCTCTTGGTTCCAGTAAGGAGGCGTCTTGTTCAGGGAGCAAAGGGAGCATTGTTTCGGGTTTTCCCGGGAACGGAGCTAGTTCAATAGCAGCGGAGGTGGTTAGCCATGATCAGGTTCTTCGAAGATCGAAGAGGATCAGTAAGCCACCAGCTCGATATTGTGAAGGGAACACGGCGGACTTGGTCCCGTGTTTCCTTGTTAGCCCTCAGGTCGAGCAAGGTACTTCTGGCTGTGATGACCCCACTAGAATCAAGGAGGTGGTTGACACCAAGTCTGAAGAGGTGACTTCTCTCAGAGGCAACGAGGCTTGGGCTTCTGGGTCCAAGGAAGTTGGTGATACTCCTGTGATGCAAGAGTGGAGGTTGAAGCTGAAGAAGGCAGAGGGAAGCATGACTCCTTTTTGGAGATGCTGGAGGGCTCCCTCATGGTCCATGATATGCGGGGCGAGGACTATGTCTTTGACATCTCTTCATAGATGCTATCGGAGGGACCAGGTGCAAGGTTACGGGAGCTGCTGGAGTTATTCACCACTTCTCACTTCAAGGGGGAGTGTTGAATTCTGTGAAGTGAAAGTGGGTGAATGGAAGGCTTGGGAAACCTATCCGCGTGGACTACGCGGACTGGGTTGGCGGACTGCTAGGTCGGCAGGGATGTTGCAGGCGGTTTGCTCTGTGGCGGCCTGGGCGGTCTATTCGCGCGGACTACGCGGACAGCAGCGGCGGTCTGACAGGCCAGTGTATGCTCAGCAGGCGGTTGACTCCTAGGAAGTAACCGGGCGGATAGGAATGTTATCCGCGGAGTCCGGCATGAAGCGGACTGAAGAACTGGAGCTCGGCAGACTGGTTTGGCAGTTGCCTTGGTCTTGCTCTAGTGAAGCGGCAAGTGGAAGCCGCGGAGACCGCCGGTCAGCGCGGACAGAAACTGGAGGTCGCCCGGTATGGCGGGCTAGATCCAGTGTCCGCCAGTAAGTGCGGACTGGCCCTTGTGGCCAGCGGACTGGACTTGGTGTGATCTGAACCAAGTCCAGGATGGCTCAGTCCGGGGAGATCGCGCAGTGGAGCGCGGGCTGGTTTCTCAGTCCGCCAAGCGTAGTAGAAGTGCAGTTGCCTTGTTTGTTAGCTTGGGGAAATGCGGACTGGAGAATTGCTTGTGCAGGAGCGTGCGGACTGGAGCCGGAGTCCGCTGAGTCCGGTTTAGCCTTGTGATGAGGTTATGGACTCAGGAGTTGCGGACTGGAGTCTGCTGTTAGCGGACTGGATTGGCGTGTCCGCTAAGTCCGGAGGTGCCTTGGCAATGAGGCAATGGACTTGGGATATGCGGACGGTAGCCGGGTGTCCGCTGAGTCCGGCAGGTGCCTTGTTGGCGAGGCTGCGGGCTCGGGTTTTGCGGGCTGATGTCTTATCCGCAGAATGGCGGACACGGCTGTTGTGGAGTCCGGCTGTGGTGGTCCTGGCTTGGTCTCTGGCGGCAAGGCGGGCTGGATATTGGAGTCCGGCCTTGGAGAAGCTGGGGCGGACTGGCTATCTGCACAGGAGCGGCGAACTGGAATGTGTGTCTGCGGGCTGGCGGACACACTTGTTCTAGCTGCGGGTTGTGGCGGTGATCCTATCGGCTAGGGCGGTGACCATACTCATCGTCATGCCTATAAATAGGACCCATGTCACATCAAAAAAAGTGAGGGGAACCTAGACCGAAGTAAGTGAACAGTAATTGAGCTCGCGTAAGTTGCTGCGGTCTGGACTTTGGTGTCCGCGCAGATTGAGAGTTGACCGGGTTGTGCTGTGCAGGTTGTGCGGATAGCGCTGGAAAGCCAGGACTTGGCTCTGATTGCGGTCAGGGATAGTGCGGACTCTGCGGTTAAGCAACAGGCGGTAAACAGCAGGTCGCGGATAGCGACCAGGCGGTCTTCTCTTTGGCGACTTGGTTCGGGGTTCAGGAAGTCGCCTGCTTCAGGCGGACTGTTCCATTCGGTGACGCAGCTTGTGCGGTCTGACGGCGTGCAGATCGGCGGTGAAGAGCTAAGCATTGGAATAAGGGTGAGTCCGCGCGGCTTGGGTTGCGGTCTGGCGACCTGGCGGACTGAGCGGACTCCACAACAGTAGGTCGGCGGCTTGTTGATTGAGTCCGCGCGGCTTGTTTTTGTTCTTGTCTTTGTAACTGTCTCTGCTCTCCCGGTGTTGGGTTTTTGGTGAAGCATGTCTCGCCATGTATGTCTCGCCTTGTAAAGAAGTTTGCTCTAGATCAATAAAGAAGCTTGTGCTGCATGTGTTGCTGGTTGTTACTGCTTTGTTGAGATAACCCCTGCTAACTCCACGATCCGGGAAAACTTTCAACATTATAAGTGGGCGTATTCTCCTTCGGTTTGTTGAGTTGTCAACAGGGTATCCAAGGGGGCGTCTGCGGTTTGTTTAATTTTAACAGTCCGCACAGCTATGCGGACAGTAACCTTAGTCCGTGTGGACTTAAGTAACCAAACAGACAACCACACAACCGAAAACCTAACCGTTCTAACGCCGGTCTCCCGGTCTCCACGATCTCATAATTCAGACCACGCAGTCCGCGGTTAGCTAAAACTAACAGCACGGTTAACACCACAGGGAATCTGCTAAGTCAGACTACACAAACAACTATGACAAAAAACCAGGTTATTCGCCAAAGCCTTTCCGCGCAAGCCGCACAGCCTCGAAAATCTGTGCAGTTTATACCCTTCTGACCGTCTACTTCCAACTTCAATATTTTCAACACTCCCCCTTGAAGTGGGAAGTGGAAGTCGGATCAAGCAATCCTCGTAACCGCACAAACGGTCCCTTCGACGACGGCTTTGTGAAGATGTTCACGATATTGTTCTTGCTCAGCACATATTCCACCACTAGATCAGATCTCTCCAACACCTTCTCCCGAATGAAGCGATGCTCGATCTCAATGTCCTTTGTTCGCGCATGACAAACTGGATTTGTAACCAGCTTGAGATCACTCTCTTTGTTACCGCGTAGCAGAGTAGGACCTCACACCTACTCATGGTTGTCCTCCACTAACCTCCGAAGCCAGATGGTTTCTTGAGCTGCCAAAGTTGACGTCTTGTTTTCCGCTTCAGTAGTGGAGACGAACACAGAATCCTGTTTTTTGCTGCACCGCGAGATAAATATCAATCCGCACATGAAGATGTAACCCGACGTCGACTTACGATCATCGGTATCTTCCCCATAGTAAGCATCCGTGTAATAATGCAGGTTGAAGCTCGTGTCCCTCTCATAAAAGAGACTCATATCAGAGGTGGAATTCACGTATTTCAAAATACTTTTAGCCGCCACCAGATGAGGCTTCTGTGGCTCCGGCATATACCGACTTATTCGGCTCACAACATAAGCAATATCCGACCTCGTAATCGTCAGGTATATCAGGCTCCCAACCAGAGCCCAAAAAACCAAGGGATCTAGAATAACCATTCTCTCATCACGATGAAGCTTCAAACTGACTTCCAGTGGAATAGAGGTGCTCTGTCCCTCTAACATGTCGAACCACTTCACAATCCGCTCCGCATACCCTTTCTAGGAGACTATCACACCGCTTTTTTTCCTCTCCACTTCGAGACCAATAACATGGTGGAGCTCCACAAGATCCATCATCTCGAACTATATAGCTAGCTCTGCCCTAAGCCTAGCTATATCCTCTTCAGAGTTCCCCATGACGATCATATCGTCAATGTACATCAACATCAAGACTTGAATCCCCCCTCTTCTTTACGAACATGCTTGAATCAGAATTGGAAGCAAAGTATCCGCAGTACTGGAAATATTCTGCAATCTTCCCATACCATATCCGAGGCACCTATTCCAAGTCATAGAGGGCCTTCTTGTGCTTGCAGATGTGTCCTGGTTGATCTTCATACACATAACTAGGTGGTTGAATCATGAAAATTTCTTTATTAATTTCCCCGTAAAAAAATGCATTCTTCACGTCGAACTGCCAAATCTTACAATTTTGGCAAGACACCAAGACAATCACCACCCGAACTAAAGTCATCTTGGACATAGGACTGAACGCCTCCTCGTAGTCTTCTTTGTATTACTGATAGAACCCCCGAGCAAAAAAATGAGCTATGTACCGCTCGATACTGTCGTCAACCTTCTTCTTGAGCTTATATACCTATTTGCAAGGAATATGAGTTATGTCATCGACCTTAGGCACAAGCTCCCAAGTTTCGTTCTTTCTGAGTGAAGTCATCTTCTCATCCATAGAATCTTCTCACTCCTTTACTCCAATGACATTCTCATAACATGACCGCTCCCGCTCGTCTAAAGGACCTGCAAAGAAATATGACACAAAGCTCATCATATTCTCGTCCATGTATTGAGCTGGTGGTATAATGGTTCTCTTAGACCTCCGTAAGGCCTGACCTTGATCCCCCACTTCAGCTGTCCCTTCTGTATCAGCTCTTTTGTCAGGAAACTAGGAGTATCGCTACCTTACATCCAGAATCAAAAGCACCTGCCCTTGAGCTATATGTAACCGGAGCTCCTAGTCACATAGACAACTCAACCAGAAGATCACTAGCAGCTTCTTCTCGCCTTCTGTCCACCCTGCTCTCCTGTATTTCTACAGAGGAATTACCCCGGTATGGCGTCAACTCATCAACTACCACATTCCTTGAGATAACAAACTTCTTTGTCTCAGGGTCCATGCGCTTCAAACCTTTTTTTGCTCGTCGTAGCTAATGAAGACAAGCTTCCTTGCCTTCACATCCATCTTAGTTCTAAGAGCATCTGGAACGTGCACGTAGCAGGTGTATCTAAACACCCGAAGGTGTGTCATGCTTGGCTTCTCCTTAAAAATGAGCTAATATGAAGACTTCACGTTATTGGGACTTAGAGGCATCTGGTTGATGTCGTAACCTCTGTAAGCCATTCCCTCTGACCAAAAGGCTCTGGAAATTCCTTTGGAGTGAATCCAACACTTGCAGGTCTCCATTAGGTGACCGATCTTCCTTTCTATAACTCCATTTTGTTGTGGAGTATGTGCACAAGAACACTCTCTCCGGAATCCATACTTTCTGCATAAGTTGAAAAACTCATTTGAAGTGAACTTCCCTCTATTATCTGTTCTCAACCTCTTTATCAGCAGATTCAGTCTGCCTTTCACGAGCTTCTTGAACTCCACAAACTTCTGGAAAAACTTTGGCTTTTCCTTCACGAAATATACCCAAATATATTTGTTGAAATCACCAACCAAGACTGGGGGTGACAGTCGGTCCTATCAGATCACCGCGGATGCACTCTAGCAGGGTCTTGCACCTGGATATGGAATTTTCAAATGGATGGTGATTGTTGCAGTATGAAGGCCGGACGGTCTGTTGCTATTCGGAGGCCGGACGGTCTGGCGGTTTATCCCAGCGGCTTGTCCGTTAGGCTTTTGCTGTTTGGTATCCCAGTGGTCTGGCAGTTTGTCTCAGGCGATTCGGAGACCGGCAGTCTAGCGGTCTCCTATGACATCTTGTTCTTTGTGGCAGCTTGTTCTCTCCTTCTGGTGGTTGTTGAGCGGTTAGCCAACTTGTCTAACCGCGCGACTTGTTTGGTTTGTTTATTTGTAAAGCCATATATACTTGTAATTATTTAGTCTCACATTGCTTATTTGTAATCTCTCTCATCTCCTTCATTCTATAAAAGAGAGCTATACCTTTGTAATATACACCTTTTTTGATAATAAAATTTCTGTTATTCTAATTTTTTGTTTCTACTTATCTGTTCGCACATGGTATCAGAGGAATCGATCTTTTCCTCCTGATTTTGTGGGCTCTCCTTCTCCGCAGGACCTGTCCGCGCGGCTTGACTCCTCTTCTCGCGCCCTGTCTTCGCGAGTTGTTTCTTTCGCCTGTTTGCGCCCTGTTCGCGCAGTTTTTTCTCTCCTTGTCGTTGCTCTTTTGTGTGTGCGACCTCTCTGTTTTCCCTTTCATCTAGACACGACCTGTTCTTTAGTCACTACAACATGTTCTTCTTGTCGCGACCTTGCTTAGTCATCGTTCCCTCCTTTTCTAGCCGCTCTTCTTCTTAAGTCGCCGCGATCTTTCCTTAAGTCGCCGCAACCTGTTTCCCGCGATCTCTCTTGTTGCGTGGTTTCGGCTCTGTTCACACGGACTCTGGTTATCCGCGGGACCTCCTGCCTGTTTTGCTTCGTGCGTTCTCCTTTGTTCGCACGACTTCTTGCCCCCTGCTTTGCTCTGCTTCTTGGTCGTGGCGCTTCTTTCCCCTGGTGTGTTCCACCGTGACCTCTGCAGTTCTCCTCATCTTTATTCGCTGCGGTCTTCCTTCTTTATCCGATGTGGTCTTCCTCGTGTTCATTAAGAAGACAGTTTGATTCCTCAGTTATGAAAGAAGGAGAAAGCTCCGTCGACTATTTTGCCAAAACAACAAGTATTATAAACCAAATAAGGAATCTTGGAGGGACCTTGGATGAGGTATCTATTGTAGAGAAGAAACTTAGATCCCTTCCAAAATCTTATAACCACATCGTCTCATCGATTATGGAGACCATGGATCTTGACACCCTTACTGTCACATACCTCCTCGGCTCTCTACAATCTCACGAAGACTTATTCCACAAAGATATCACTTTGTCTTTAGAAAAGGCCTTCCACACCCAATTAAATCTCAAACACAAAGGCAATGAGAAGAGGAGAGCCGACCCCAGCCAACACATAAAACCTCCACACTGGAAAAATAAAGAAAAAGGAGGAAGATTTCAAAAGGGGGACACGGGACACTGAAGAGAAATAATCAACTCAAGCACCCCC